>PVKS010043122.1:0-15079 GCA_004027875.1 Aplodontia rufa | reverse complement strand
GTGTGGTGTGTGTATTATGGGTGTGTGTTGTGTGTGTGGTGTATGTGTATTGTGTGTGTGTTGTGGGTGTGTGGTGTGTATCTGGTGTGAGTGGTGTGTGTGTGGTGTGGGTGTGTGGTGTGGTTTGTTGGCAGGGCCAGGGCACAGAGGGTGGTGGCAGCAGCTGGAATTCAGGTCTTGTCTTGAGCCAGCCAGGCTAGGCTTGGGCTTTCCAAGCGCATTGGTGTCCCTTACATTCCTGTCCCTTACATTCGTGCCACTGGCATAGAGCACTTGCTGCTTAGCTTTGAAGGAAATGCAGATGGCCATCAGTGCTGGTCCTTGCGTCCTTGCATCCTGCGGGTGCCACGGATCTCACTCTTTCAGGGGGCTTGTTCTTCCTTGGGAGCATCCTGCGCCCAGGTCTAGCTCTGCTCTGGAACCTTCTCCAGAGCAGTCTGCTCTCTTTTCAGTGGCGCAGTCTCGGGAGACTTGGTTGTTGGGGCTCAACCTCGTTGGCCTTGGACAGGTCCCCTCTGCCTCTCCCTCCTCCCTCCCCTGAGCTCCAGGGGGCAGTGGAGGATCTGGTGGAGTTGGGACTGAGGTTGAGGCAGATCAGGTCCCAGGATCGCAGAAGCTATGTCCCATGTGGGGCAGCTACATGTGGAAGGAACCCGGGTCCTGGGTTTAAATGGTTGCTCTGCCACTGTTGATCACTGTGTGACCTAGACAGCTTCCTTCTTCTGGCACTTTCCTCTATAAGATGGGCCTGGTGACGCCCACCCCAAAGCATAGTCAAGAAAGCAACAGGTAAAATGGCCCAGTGCAGTCACTCGGGGACGGGGGCGTGTGCCCTGCCCTCAGCGGCCGGCTGCACCCGTGGTCCCCATGCCTCCCTGAAGAGGAACTTTAGGGAGGGAGTATGTTTCATTAGTTCCAGGAAAGCTGAGTAATTCCTAAACCAAATTCGATTTTGAAATGGAGAACAGTTTCCGCCCTCGAATGAGACAGTACTCTAAGCACCTTCCCTAGCGAATCGATTTAATCTTCTCACCCCGTTCCCTGAGTGGGGAGTTGGAGGGACAGAGGTCCAGGGCCCACCCAGGTCGTTTGATTTCTAGCAGTGATGATGTCCGCATCCCTGATGAGTAGAACTAGGATCAGCAGTGCCCAAACTAGTGTGCGTCGGAATCACCTGTGGCCTGAGTAGACTGAGGGTCACTGGGCCCCACCTCCAGATTTTCTGAGTCACCTGGAAAATTTGCATTTCTGACAAGTTCCCAGGTAATGCTGGTGCTGCTGGGTCAGGGACGCCACTTTGAGAACGAACATCAGGGCCCCTGTGGCCCCACTTAAATCCAGAGGAAGCTGATTGGGGACCCCCCCAGCCTATCCAGTCTCGGGTGGGGCACTGAGCACCTCCCCTGTGGCAGGGAACAAGCCACAGGGGAATCACACTCCACCCTACAGATGCCTCAGCTCTGCCACACCGTGCCATGTCTGCAGTCACAGCCAAGCCACTGCTCCAGCCCCCTGTCTTACTTTTTATTTATTTATTTATTTATTTATTTACTGTTTTACTTTTTAAATCCATTTTCAAGGAGAAGAGGTTTAGAAAGCTGATCACGGGGGAGATTGGGGAGAGGCTGGAGCTAGAATCTCAGTCCCTCTAACGAGCCCCTCCAGCCTCTCCCCAGACACCTTCCCTTTCGCCAGGCTTCTGACAGAATTTCCTCCCTAACCCACATTATTTTAGCTTAGATCTTTCTTTCTTTCTTTCTTTCTTTCTTTCTTTCTTTCTCTTTTTTTAAGAAAGAGAGGACAGTGAGAGAGAGAGAGACAGAATCAATTTTTATTTAGCTTTTCAGATGGCCTTCATTGCTCTGAGACTTCGTTGTGTACATGGTCCTGGGGTTTGAACTTGTGAACTTGCGCATGCCAGGCAAGCACCGTAACCACTGAGCCACTGCTCCAGCCTTAGCTTAGATCTTTCAGCTTCGTTATACAGAGTGTTACCAGTCATTTATACCCCAGTGTGAATGGTTTTCAGGTATTTTCCTGAGAAGGAGGTGATTAAATTCCCCATCTTCATGCATCCTTATTGTGTTTGTGAGCCCCTTGAAGGAAGGAGATGTGTCCCCGGCATCTGGTATCATGTCAGGCTCAGGCACCAGGAAAACTTGCTGGAAGGAGCGAGTGAATGAATGTTTTCCTCTCTTTGATTTTTTTTTTGGTACTGAAGATTGAACCCAGGGGTGCTCTGCCACTGAGCTACATCCCCAGCCCTTTTTATTTTTTATTTTGAGTCAGGAAGTCACTGAGTCTCCCATGCTGGCCTCGAACTTGTGATCCTCCTGCCTCAGCCTCCATAGTTACTGGGATTACGGGTGGCTCCATAGTACCCAGCTTCTTGCCCATTCTTCCCTTCTCCAGATGCTGCTGTTCATACCAGCACCCTCTACCCTGCCTCGCAGTGTAGTCTCTTTCTTTTCCACCTGTCCAGTGCCCTAAAGGCAAGCTCAAGGGAAGTCTTGGGGAAGACATGGCCTCGCTCCCTGTGCTCCCAGGAACCTTCCCATTCCAGCCCTGGTCACCTTGCACTCTTAAGTGTCTGTTACGTGGCCTTCCCCCCTTAGACAATGATGCCCCACAGCTGAGATTTCACATGGCTGTGACACCTAGCCTAGCACTGGGTAGCCAGCTGAATGAAGAATGAATGAATGAACCTGTGATGTCAAGAACAGTAGGGACAGCAACGGTGTCTTGGTTGGAAGCCATTTCCTGATCTGGCTGTCAAGGGCACCAAGGAACAGTTCATGGATGGATAGAGCAACTTGCCTGCCTATAACAGTTCAAGCTAGGTTAACTACCAGTGACGGAATACCTGGTAGGCATAACAGAGGCTCAAATAAGATAGACATTGATTTTGCTTTCACATAAAAGAAGTCCACAGATAGGTAGTCCAGGCCTGCAAGGGCAGCTGCCCAGTCGCCAAGAGCAAAGCTTTTATTTTGTTGCCTCGCATTCCACAACAAATGGCGTTTACCTCCTGGTCCCAGATGGCTGCCTGGGCTCCAGATATCACAAATGCGTCATAGCCAGAAGTCGCAGCTTCCCTGCCTGATGGCGGTGGGGACGCGTCTAGAAGTTTCCCATCTGGACTGAGCATGCCTCGGGCTGTTAGTCCAGCTTCACCAGCACATCTTGTGGTCACTCTGCTGGTCCTCTGCACCCCGGTCCCTGGGATTGTCTGATGTCATCCCACCGGCCCTCCCCAGTGGGGCCTGAAAGACCGCATATCCTGAGTGCCCCAGGCCCCCACTGTCTGCCTTGTCCTCACAGGACTGTCACTTGAGCCTGGCATTGGTGAACAAGTCTCCCCCGTCTCTGTTGGAAGCACTGAGATGGCCACACTCCCCTCCTCTGGTCTTGTGCCCTCTGCTCACGTTTGTCAAATCCTGAATCCTCCCGACAGCTCTGTGAACCTAAGGAATCAGACTCATTTTGCAGACAAGGTCCCTGAGGCTCAAAATTAATAGAACGTCCAGAGACAGATTCACGCCCAGGGCTGGCACTGGCAGGCCATGCACGTTTTACCTTTGACTGGCTCTGTTTTCTTGGCTGGCATTGGAGCTGGGGAGAAAGCTGTGGCCTTCCTCCCGTGGGCTGGCTGGCCTGTGCCTTCTGTGTGGTCCGGTGGAAGAGCGTGGTCTGTTTATGATCGGTGGGGTTGCAGGGAGGAGTGCGTGTTTGGAGGGTGGGATGGAGTGGGGGGTTCCTGGCTCAGCACTCCAACCCTGTCCACGTTTGCTTCCAGATCCTGGAAGGAGACCAAGCCATCCTGCAGAGGATAAAGAAGGCCGTGCGGGCCATCCACAGCTCCGGCCTCGGTGAGCAAGCCTGCGTGGCTCCCGCGGGCTCGCCCTCCCCGCCCAGAGCAAGCTCTGAGCTCCTTCCCCCTGCAGGCCATGTGGAGAATGAGGAGCAGTACCGCGAGGCAGTGGAGTCCCTGGGCAACAGCCACCTATCCCAGAACAGCCACGAGCTGTCCACAGGCTTTCTGAACTTGGCTGTGTTCACCCGGGAGGTGGCTGCGCTATTCAAGAACCTGGTGAGGCCCCTGCTCCTTCCTCACCCAGGTGCTCCTTCCGCCCGGGTGCATCCAGGGCTGGGAAGAACCCGACCAGGAAGGAGTCATTCTCCTGTTTGCACTTGACCTCTAACCTCAGGTCCCTGCGTCTCCTTTCTCTCTGACTTCTTGCCCCACTCCTCTCTCTGTTCTCCTCTTTCCCTGGGAGCAGAGAGGGGAAGAGCCCCCTGCGAGAGAGGGTTCCCTGGGGGCTAGGGGAAAGGCAGGGACAGGCCCCAGCTCCTGCTCCCGCTCTCGCAGGCTCTGGCCTCTGCTTCATCTCCACATCCTAGAGCTTGCCCTCGGCTGCATAGCCTCCCCAGCCCTGCATGGGGCCCAGCAGCCTCCGTGTCCTTCCTGGTGGCTTCTTGCTTGGAGCCACCCCATGAGACCAGCTGTTTCCTTGTGCGGGTGCAGTGCCCAGTGCTTCATGCGTGTGAGCTCGTGCGATCCTGGTGTGCCTCTGAGGGGCTCTGTTAATCACCGAGGACGCTGGCGGGGTAGTTTGCCCGAGGTCCTCCCCTGGGCCTGAGCCAGGCAGTCTGGCTGCAGAGCTCAGCGCAGCCCCAGTGTTCTCTCCAGCCTCCTGGCCTGCACTGGCTGTTTGCTGCAGTCCCGCCCCAGGTCCCCCTGGCTTGAAGGGGCTTCATCACCTCCCAGAGGCAGTGCTCTGTGGTCAAGCACCTGGCCTCGGGCTCACCTGGCTTGGAGGCCCTTCTCTGCTGCTCCCGAGGCCTCATCACCTAATAATGTGCCTGAGCCCCAGGTCACTCATCTGTAAAACGGGGATGGCTGTGACCCCCTCACAGTGGTAATGAGGATGGAGCAGGTCCCCAGGAGGCACCTGATGGGTGGCTCACAAGCCATCTGCCGTCTGTCGCTATCGAATATCTGCACAGCGAGTCCTGCACAGAGACCTGTACCTATATTTGCTCCTTGGCCTTCACTGCTCCTCTCGCTGTCTCAGGGAAATGAGGTCCCCCAGGGTCCCCTGTTGGGTGGGCATCCTACCAGTGTCTGAGATGAGGGAGTCAGGCACTGCCTCAGAAGCCACAGTCTTTCCCTCAGGGGAGATGAGAACCAAGGTGTGGGACAACACGAGAGGTCACCTCAGCATAGCGGGTCAGCCTAGTGCTGCCCTGGGGACAGGGAGGTCACTCAGGCCTCCTGAGGAGGGGGAACCATACCCCAATTGCTGGGTTGAAATAGTGGACAAGCATCTTTGGGTTGCTGAATAACAGAAGGGCAACTCAAAGAGGTTGATTTTAAAAAAGGGAATTCGTTGCCCCTTGAATGGGAAGTCCGGGGCACAGTCCAGGGCACAGTCCAGGGCACAGTCCGGGGCACAGTCTGGGGCACAGTCCGGGGCACAGCTGGCTTTAGGTTCTGTCCTTTCTGTGTCTCTGTCCCTGCTACGTGAGCAAGATGGCCCAGCAGGTCCAGGATCAGCAGAGACAGCTTTTCTCCCAGGACTGAGGGGAAATGTTCCTGATTCAGTCGCTGTCGCCCGGGAGAGTGCCCTGGGCAGATCTGACTCTGTCACTGTCACTGCCTGATGGCAGGGAAGGGGCTTCCTGCAGGACGGGGGCTTTGGTTTCCATTAGAAGGGGAAATGCAGAGCCAGCCAGACCCGCAGAGGTGCAGCTCAGGGCCACCTGAGAGGCGGAGAGGGGAGGCACGGCTCCTGCACGGGGGTGGGACTGGAGCAGTGAGCTGGAGCCGCCAGGGGAGGGCGCGGACTCTGCCATCCTGTGCTCCCCCACCTCTTTCCCTCCCTGTCCCCTGTGCCTCCAAGGCTTTGCTATGCTCTGAGCACCTTGGGCCAGGGCAGGTAGTCACCCAAGGTGTGGTTGGGGGCTCTCGGCTTTTTCCAGGTTCAGAACCTGAACAACATCGTCTCTTTCCCCCTGGACAGTCTGATGAAGGGGCAGCTGAGGGATGGGCGGCAGGTGAGTCTGCAGGGAGCAGGGTGGGGCCGGGGCCCGGGGGGTGGCTCCAAGGCCACCAGGGAGTCAGGGCTGGGCTGAGGGCCCAGGTGGAGGCAGGTGGGGGGCTGTCATGGGTGGAGTGCTGACCCCCTCCACTACTGCCCTTGGGAGGACCTGGCTGTCCCACTGTCTGCCTGCAGCTCCCACGGGGCCTGCAGCGTAGGTTCCTGAGTGCTGCTCCCTCATCTGCGAGCCACTGTGGCTCCCATAGTTGGCTGGTGGAGGAGCCAGTGTGGGGCTGCAGGACTCCTGAACCCCCTACTAGAGCTGCTTCCTTTCAGTGCAGTCTAGAGCTCGCCCTGGGCAGCTGGGCCGGGGAGGAGCTGTCCCCCCCACAGTGGGTTCCCTCCCTGCCTAGGCTGTACACCAGCCTGGGAACCGCCCAAACCAGACTGGTGGCTTTTTCTTCTTGGAAGCTGGGGCTGTGGAAGGGTGTGAGCAAACCAGCTGGAGGAGACCAGCGAGCCGGGTCTCCCTGGCTTACTGTGTGGCCTTGGGGAGTGTCTCAACTTCTCTGTGTATGTGCTTTTTAACCTACACCCTCCTGCAAAGAGGACCTGGCAGGAGGAAACGGTGAGATGAAGTCAGGACAGGAGCTTGACCTTCATCTTCCCATCCTGATCCTCATGGCTCATCTCCATCTCCTAGTGACAAGATGCAGAGAAGAATCCAAAAGTCTCCCACAACCCTGGCCAGGGCCTGCCTACCCTGACTGATTCCTGGCAGCTCTGGGGAGGAGTTGGCCGGGTGTGAGAAGGGGTGGAGCCCTGATAGAGGTCTGTGGTCAGGGCCATGGGGTGGGGGTCAGTTGGAGAATGGCTCTGAACAGGACAGGGGAGCACTGGGCAGGGCCCCTCAAAGGTCACAGCGTGTCCTGTTGGTTGTAGAACTCAGGCTTCCTTTTGGGCAAATTGTTCTTTTTTAAACCACAGGATTCCAAAAAGCAGCTGGAGAAGGCTTGGAAGGACTACGAAGCCAGAGTGTAAGTGGCCGCGGCCGCGTGGCTTGTCCAGGAGGATGGTGCTTCCCTTTCAGCAGGAGGCTGGCTGTCCAGCTCATCCTAAGCACTGCAGGGACGTGCCACCTGGAAGTACCTGGCTTCTCGCTGTCTGGAGGCCCCACAGGGCTGTGCATGCCCAGGCCTGGCTGGGCTCTGGGCTGAACCTCAGGATGCTGCCCTCAGTGACTGCCTGCTTGGTGGTGCCCATGAGGGCGGGGATGGGAGAGACATTTACTGAACACCTCTGTGTGCCAGCCATTTAATTCTGATCGCCCCATCAGATCAGAAGTGTCCCCATTACCACAAGAGGCACTGGGGACTCAGAGAGGTTAAGTTGCTTGCCCAAGGCTACACAGCTAGGCAGAGGCAGATTTGGGGTTCACACTTCTGGCTCCTGGTACCTCGATGCCAGGAGCATAGAGGACATTTAGTTAGCATCTGTGGACATTTAGTTAAACATAGAGGAGAGGAAGCTGCTGTCAATCCAGGCTTCCTGTGTGCACCAAACCATGCTGTAGATCTCCAGCTACTGGGATGGCATGGAGACAGAAGGAACCTCAGGCGCCGAGTGACCAACTCTTCCTGAGCAGATACTATTGTCTTCTGAGTCCTGTTCAGGGTCATCAGGCCATACATATCTCAGTTTCAGTTATTATTTATTTGAGAAGGATAGTGAGAGAGAAAAAGAGAGAATCAATTTTATTTAGTTGTTCATGTGACTTTCTTTGCTCCGAGACTTCGTTGTGTACGTGGTGGTGCTGGGGTTTGAACTCGCGTACTCACACATTCTGGGCAAGCGCTATAACCGCTGAGCCACTGCTCCAGCCCTGTCATTTATTCTTTGAAAACTTTTTATTTTCTTTTGCATTTTGACAAAGCAATGCATATTTATTATGTGTAATTTAGAAAATATAGGAAAGTAAATGAAGAAAAATCTAATCATCCTTAGGAGTAGTGGGGGGTATCTAATACTTCCCTGTTGTCTGATTTTTTTTTTTTAATTTTTGAGGAGGGTCTCACTAAGCTGCTTAGGACCTTGCTAAATTGCTGAGGCCAGCCTTGAACTTGTGATTAAAGATGTGCACCACCATACCCCACTTGAATTTTTTTAAACAAGTGACGTTAACAGTGTAATTTTATCAGTTAAGTAGGTAGTTTCAAGAAGAAACTACCAAAAATAGAAAAAATCCTTAGTTTTCAAGCCTGAAGTATTAACGTTTTTCCATTCATCTTTCTTTATCCAAATGAAGTATTTTCACAGAACCGAGATCATAATAATCATACTGGTTTGTAATCCGCCTTCTTCATTCAGAAATACATTATGACCGTCTTTCTGCACCATCACATCTTCTTATACACTATTCCTTACGTAGGTGCAGGTTAATCTGCCCTGTCATTGGGGAAGCATCCTTGGAACGAAATATTTGTTCCCACCCATAATTACTGCTGTGGGATCAATTCCCGGAGGTCCATCCTGGAGCATTTATTGTTTTTCCAGCTCCCAGAGCGGTAGGCTGCGCCTCAAGTCTGAAGGAGGCCACGCCTCCTCCCCAGGCCCCGCCCACCCGGCTGTGGGCGTGGCTCCTGGGGTGGAGGGTGTGGCTTCGGAGGCACCCCGTGGCCAACCCCACCCGCCTCCTCCTGCCCTTGATGGGGGCGGCCGTCTGCTCTCTTTAGAGACCCAGGGACAGGTGGTGGCGATGCAGGCTGTGCTTGTCCTTTTTTTAAGAGAGAGAAAGAATCTATTTTATTGTTTTTCATGTGGCTTTCACTGCTTCGTGGGTCAGTTGTGTACACAGTGCAGGGGTTTGAACCTGCATCTTCGAGCATGCCAGGCAAGTGCTCCAACCACTGAGCCACCGCTCCAGCCCCCCTGCTTGTCTTTATGATTTGCTATGGGATCGCGTGGCCCGCTTCCTCCTGAGTTATCTCAGCTGAACCCTTATTAGCCTTTCAGGGCCTCATCTACCAAGTGGAAAGAATGATTTCTACCCGGCTGACCTCTCCCAGGCACATCTGCTAGATGTGCCTAGCAGCACAGCGCTCACAGCTTATTGTGAGTGTGTGTGTGTGTGTGCACGTGCGATACTGGGGGTTGAACCCAGGGGAACTTTACCACTGAGCTACATCCTTGGCCCTTTTTAAAACTTTTAATTTCGAGGCAGGGTCTCGAAATTAATTGCCCAGGCTGGCTTCAAACTTGTGAGCCTCCTGGTTCAGGCCTCCTGAGCAGCTGGGATTAGGCTGCTCTTACTAGCTTTCTTTTTATTTATTTATTTTTTAAGAGAGAAAGGGACAGTGAGAGAGAGAATCAATTTTATTTAGTTTTTCATGTGGCTTTCATTGCTCCAACACTTCTTTGTGAACGTGGTGCTGGGGTTTGAACCTGTGTCCTCACACATGCCAGGCAAGTGCGGAACCGCTGAGCCATCGCTCCAGCCCCTTTTACTGGCTTTCTATTATGGAGCTTTCCTTTAAGATTTCAATTAAAGAAAAGGCTTCTTTTAGTTGATGGAAAAAAGTCTTGGCAAAGCTGATCTTTCAGTGAATTGACAGGTCCTGCATTGGGACCCAGGGCTACCTGGTCCCCTGGCCCCTGCTCTGTAGTTTGAGTGATATTTTCTGACGCAGGTGACTGTCTGCCTTTTCATGGTGGTTCCAGGGTTAGACAGATATTAGTGAGCTGACAGTTCCACCACATTCTTACCAGAGCAGCCTGGGCACCCGCTGGAAGGGCCCAGGATGCAGGTGGCGTTTGTGAAATACCGAGGAACCTTAGCCCAGGCCTGTTAAGATAGGAAGAGGTTCCCTCTCCCCCCCCTGCGCCCCCGGGGCTGCTGAGAAAGGCGCTGGGGCCCAGGTAAGGGTCCGTTTCCTCGTCTGTGAAGTAGGGCCAGCGATTCCTCGCAGGGTCAGCGGGGAGATGAAGCAGCACAGCGCTCACAAAGCGCCCGCCACTCCTGCCCAGCAGGCGCTCCCTTATCGGCTCCCTGAGCCTGAGCGGGAACCTGACAGCACAGGAAGACAGGAGCCCAGACGTCTGTCCCTGGCACTTCCCACAACCAGCTTGTGATCTAAAGCAAGTCATCTCCCTTCTTCAGGTCTCAGCCTCATCTTTGTGAAATGGTCCCTGACTGTGACATTTCACAAAAGACAGAGTGACTGACTGTCACCAGATGGCAGTGAGAATAAGGCAGGGAAGGAGGGAAGGAATAAATCTGAGCCACGGTGTTGGTTATCAGAATTGCCTCTATAAGCCTCTAGCATCACACAGATCTGGATTCAAATCCCACCTCCACCACTGAAGGGCTTCGGGACTTGGACAAGTGATTGGCCAACTTAGCTTCAGGCTCCCCATCTACAAAACGGGGTGTGAGCCCTGTCTTGTGGGATTACCACTTCACTGTGTCAAGGGCCTCACAAAATTAGTGCCCGGTACAAAATTAATGTTTAAAAGTAATTAGTATGCCGGGTCTGGTGGTGCATGCCCATAATCCCAGCGACTTGGAGGCTGAGGTAGGAGGATCCAAAATTTGAGGCCAGCCTCAGCAATCTAGCAATGCCCTAAGCAACCTAGTTGGACCCTATCTCAGGGACGTAGCTCAGTGGTAAAGTGCCCCTGGTTTCAATCCCCAGTGCAAAATAACAATAATTAGTAATAATAGCATCTAATGCTTATTAGGGGCATCTTTTGTGCCAGGCAGTGGGTCAGCTGTTTGCATCTGTTATCGGATTTCTTCCCCAACAGAGAAAGACGCTGTTGTCATCCCCAGTTTGAATCCATTCGTCCAGCGAGGGGCATCTGGATTGGATCCATAGTTTAGCTATTGTAAATTGAGCTGCTGTAAATATTGTTGTGGCTGTGTCTCTGTAGTATGCTGATTCTAGGTCTTTTGGGAAAGTACTCAGGAGTGGGATAGCTGGATTGTAAGTAGTACCATCCCTAGTTTTTCAAAATGAGGAACCCGAAGCTTAGAAAGATTTGTAACAGTTGAGTGTGTGTGACAGCTGCTATTCACATGTGGAGTGCACATTTCTTCTTTTAGAGAAAGATAAACAATTTTATTTATTTTTTCATCTGGCCTTTGTTTCCCCAACACTTAGTTGTGTATGTGGTACTGGGGTTTGAACCTAGGTCCTCCAGCACACCAGGCAAGTGCTCCACCCACGGAGCCACACTGCTCCAGCCCCCGGAGTGCGCATTTCTAGCTCTGTGCTATACTGTACCTTGCTTTTTGTCTTCTTACCCTGGAGCGGATGTCTAACCATGTCAGGATATATGATATTTGGCCTTTTTAATAGTTTCATAGTATTCCTATATACGGACATGCCATAATTTTTCTTATTTCTTTCTGTTGATTAACATTTAGTTCATTTTCCCTTTTTTCACTATTTAAAGACATGAAGAGGGCTGGAGCAGTGGCTCAGTGGTTTCGGTGCTTGCCTGGCAAGCACGAGGACCCAGGTTCAAACCCCAGCACCACGTACGCAACTAAGTCTTGGAGCAACTAAGGCCATGTGAAAAACTAAATAAAGTTGTTTCTCTCTTTTTCTGTCTCTCTCACTATCCCTCTTTCTTTAAAAAAAAGAAAAAAAAAGACATGAAGACAGTCTACCCCAGGAGATTGTTCTTATCCCTCCTTAGCAAGCTGTGCACTGTCTGTGCCCTCCTTAGCCAGCTGCCAAGCACCTTGTAGGTAACACTGTGGATCAGCCATTGTGTCCCCTCTTTGCTGTTCATCTGCACCCCACCCCAACTCCACCACCCTTCTACAGACTCCCACTGGGGTATCTTTAGGAAAATGAAAACGAACTCCATCAGGGGTGGGGATTAGAAGGCGGCGAGCCTTGCTCTAGAGCAGTGGTTTCCGCCTGGGAATGACTGCTCCACACCCTCACCCCGGGAGGCATTTGGTGATGTCAGGAGACCAGGGGAGAGGTCAGGGAGGCTGCTAAACACACACCACAGAACAGCCCTGCAGAGAGTCCCGTGGTAAAAGAGTCAGTCATTGCAAGGCTGGGAACCAGCCCTCCCCGTCTCCCGGGGCAGATCCTGCATCTAAATGCTGCCTCCCTGAGGCCCAGACGTGAAAGCCAGAGGGACCTGAAAACTTCCTGCCGGCCACTGCTTCCTCAGCTTCTGTATGGGAAGGCAGAGCCTGGAAGGGCCTAGAATAACAGCCGCCAAGTCTGCTCTGTGCTGAAGTCTCCTATGCAAGCCTTGCCAGGGTACAGAGAAGCAACACCATTTTCCAAACCAGGAGACTGTGACTCAGGAAGCAGTGCCGCTGCCTGTCCCTTCTGCTCAGGGCTGGCGCCCACTCGGGAGCAGAACTGCTCAGCAAGGCCTCTCCTTTCCACGGACCCCTGGCTGCCCCAGGTGGTCTATGGGTGTGGGATTTCCAGGAACCCACTTACACATGTGTCCCCAACCCCAAAGAGGGAGAATGGCCAACACTGGGGACCCACAGTGGGAAGGTAGCTCAGGGCGGGAAGCACTTTCTGACTCCACTTAATGAGGAAAGAACAAAGGTGCCTTGGGGTTTGTTGTGTTGCGGTGCTGGGGATGGAACCAGGGCCTCGTGCATGCTTGGCGAGTGGTCCCCCACCCAAGACAAAGGTTTTCTAACTTAAATGAGAAGCTCCCTGGGCACAAAGGAATGAGGGCACTTTGTGGTCCTCTCACCCACACAACCCTAAATCCCTTCAGCTCACCAGAACTGCTCACCCCAAGTTGTACCTGGCCCTTATCTCAGCCCATCGACTCCTGGGACAGAAGCCTTCAGACCCTTCCCATTACTGTTCTGCTGAAGACCAAAATCCTAATTAACATGGTCTGAACCAGGCCCAGTGGGGTCTGGCCCCAGCCAGTAACCCCTCCCTCTCCATCTCCAGGGGCCCTGAGCTCTCCTGCCTCAGGTGGTCACAAGTTCCTCCAGGATAACGTCTGGGGCTTCCAATCCCAGCATGAACATCACTTTCCTAGCAGCCAGGTCAAGATCCGCTCCCCTGTGTTACATTGCTGTTACTCTCTGCTGCCATTTGGTTCCTGTCTTTCTCCCCCACCACCCTCTGGAGTCCTTGAGTCTTCCTTGTCCTCTGTTGTCCCCAGCCTTAGCACACGGCTGGCACAGAGAAGGGCCTCTTGCCCGTCCGTCCATGGCAGATAGAAGGCCGGAGGGAGGGAGGACTTGTGGAGGGCTGGAGAGGGCTATTCAGGCTTCTCTTCCCTTGTGGCCTAGGGCCAGGCTGGAGAAGGAGCGAGATCGGGCCAGGGTGACAGGAGGAAGCCCTGGGGAGGTGGCCCAGGACACACAGCGGGAGCGACGCCTCTTCCAGCTGCACATGTGTGAGGTAGGGGGCGCCCTAGATGAGGATGGGGACAGAGGTGTCTTCCTGTCTGCCTTTCCTGAACCCCCAGGGGCCCAGTCACAGGCTCAGCTCAGGCCCTGCCTGCTTGAGTGGCCTGTGGATCCAAGAGGATCAGCTTGGGATGGGGACCACCACCCTTGTCCTCAGGATCCTGCTCTGGTTCACATCACACATCCTTGATCCCCCTTCCCCCCAGTACCTGCTCAAAGCTGGGGAGACTCAGATGAAGCAAGGCCCCGACTTCCTCCAGAGCCTCATCAAGTTCTTCCATGCTCAGCACAAGTAGGTGTCACCCGACCCACCCCAAACCTGCGGGTGAGAGCAGGGCCTCTTGCCAGGGTCTGCAGACCCAGGGTCTCTGGATGGCGGCCTCGTGGCGGCCTTTCCAGAGCGGGTCTCCATGGAGCGCCCACCATGTGTCAGGCACCAAGGACTTCACACACACGACCTCATTCTGTCCCCAACACCCCAGAGAACAACTGCTGTTATGGTCCCCATTTTGCAGATGAGAAACCTCGGCCCAAGTGGGACCTGAGCCCAGGGACCCCTGCCTCTGAGTGCTGCTCTTGAGTGTCAGACTCCAGGACCCTGGGTGCCCTGGGATTCTTGAGCGCCAGACTCCACGCTCCTGGGTGCCCTGGGATTCTTGAGTGTCAGACTTCATGCCCCTGGATGCTCTGGGATTATTGAGCGTCAGACTCCACGCTCCTGGGTGCCCTTGGATTCTTGAGCGCCAGACTCCAGGGCCCTGAGTGCCCTGGGATTCTTGAGCGCCAGACTCCAGGGCCCTGGGTGCCCTGGGATTCTTGAGCGTCAGACTCCATGCCCCTGGGTGCCCTGGGATTCTTGAGCGCCTTCTTCCACACTCTGGCTTCACCTTCGTTTTCTTCTCTCTCTGGATCTCTGTTTGGCCTCTGGCACTCAGTTTTTTCCAGGATGGTTGGAAGGCAGCTCAGAGCCTATCCCCCTTCATCGAGAAGCTGGCGGCCTCAGTGCATACAGTAAGTTGGGTCTCACCCTGGGCTGTGTGGTCAGCCCCCGTCCTTTGGGGAAATCTGTGGGTGTGGAAGAGCAGGCTCCTGCTCTGGAGCGAGGTGTTACCCTGCTGCTGTGACCTGGGCACATAAGCTGGCTGGCAAAGGGCTCCGTCCTCTGTCCTGTAGCTGCGTCAAGCCCAGGAGGAGGAACTACAGAAGTTGACCCAGCTCCGGGACTCCCTCCGAGGGAAGCTGCAGCTGGAGAACAGAGAGGTCAGGCCCTGAATCACCCCAAAAGGAATGCCCAACCCAGGGCCCACCATGAAGGGAGGGAGAGAGCGAAGACCACACAGTCCCCCAAAGCAGCCCCTGCAGAACGGGGCTCATCCCTCCCAGAGGTCCTGAGGTCCCCTCTGCATGTCTGAGGGACAGGAGCACCTGAGCCGGAAGAACTCGGGGGGCGGCTACAGCATTCACCAGCACCAAGGCAACAAGCAGTTTGGGACAGAGAAAGTGGGCTTTCTGTACAAGAAAAGCGATGGGTAAGTGTTTCAGAGAGCTTAGCAACCTGCCCAAAGGCACACGCTGAAAAGTGACAGGGTTGGGGAAGCCACCCATAGGCACTGTGTCAACC
>PVKS010043121.1:0-15064 GCA_004027875.1 Aplodontia rufa | reverse complement strand
AAAAAAAACTAAAACAATAACAAAAAGAAACCTACTTTGAAGCAAATATTTTAAAGAGTTGATATCAAATCCAAACCCTGGAAAAGTCAGCTCTATCAGACATCCTAGGATTTATAAATAGCTCATTCTCTTTTATTTTCAGGGCTGAGAACCGAACTTGGCGCCTTGCGCATGCTAGGCAAGCGCTTTGCCACTGAGCTAAATCCCCACCCCCATAAATAGCTCATTCTGATTGACAATCAATACTTGAACACAATGGCTGAATTTGTGCTCATGAAACTCAATGCCAATCTTTCGACTCTCAAGGGCCAGCTGTGGAGGTGCCCTGTGCATTACCCAGCCACCCCGGCTCCACAGCATATTAGGCAGTGGCCAATTGTGAGGAATTAAGAGCTTTTAAACGACAGTCACATTGCACTTTCCGACACCACCATGAGACACCATGGCCCTCTCTGAGGGTGCAGAGTCCATATGGAGCCACCGACAGCGGAAGCAGTGATCCGGCCTGAACACACCAAGACCCACACGCTGCTGCTGCGGTCTTCATCCTCTAACACAGAAAGAGTCAAACTCAGCCGCGTACCAGCGGTTTGACAAAATAATAAAGAGGCCTAGTCATCACTAAAACTAATAAGCCATACCTCGTCCCGTGGATAAGATCAAGGTTTGCTTTACGTACCTAGGACAACTAATGAGTTTAAGGCTTTAAGCTCTAGCATCCTCATTGGAAAATGAAAGAGAACTGTTTTTCTAGTCAACTCTAGAAGCCTGAGAGATAATTAAAGGAGGCTGGACAAGCAAAAGTGGGGGAAATGCATTTTAACATTTTACTGCAAGGAGAGCTCCCAGAGGATGGAGATTAACCTGTTTGAAATAAATGATGGCAGGGTGGAGATGGGTGGGGGATTAGATGCAGCTAAATGAGGTAAGGCTGATGATGGCCTCAGAAGACCCTGGAATTCTCAGCCAAGGAGGCTGGATCTGTATCCAGCAGAAAGTAACTGCAACTTCTTTCTTTTCGGGGGGGAGTAGGAGGCTCCAGGGATTGAACCCAGTGGTAATTAACCACTGAGCTACATCCCCAATCTGTTTTTATTTTTTTATTTTGAGATAGGGTTTCACTAAGTTTCTTAGGGCCATGCTACGTTGCTGAGGCTGGCTTTGAACTTGCAATCCTGCCTGTTTCCCAAGCCGCTGGGATTACAGGTATGCACCACGGTGCCTGGCGTAACTACGAGTTCTTAAGCAGGAAAAACATAAAGGACTGCACAACTGGAGAAAGCACTGTATTGTGGGTGCCACTGTCTACCTGGAGCTCCACTTAGGATGCTGCAAATCCCAGCCACCACACCCCACCCATCCCAAGCTGAAGGGACGGAAGGGAAAACATGCACCTCTCCCCAGTTCTCTCCTAACCCATTGGGGAGCCAAGAAACCTCCAGTCCTATGGCTAAAGTGACCTCTGGTGTACACAGGCAGAGGTCTAGGAATGTCAAACCATCCCTCCCTCATCTGTCTGTCACCCAGGTGGCTCATTATCCTAGAAAACACCTCCTGGCCTTCTCCACTCTCTGACCCATCCTTGTCCATGCAAATCAGCCAACGTCAGCTCCCAAATTTTATGAATGGGAATCATCGAATAACTAGTTTTTTAAATGTCCGATCCTTCATGGAGCACCCAGCAGTGCAGAGTCTTGCACGCACTGATTTAAGAGTGGAGCTTCAACAAGACGCTGGCATTTTCTACCACTTCAAACGCTGTGTAAACAAGCTCACTAGGAGGCAATAACAGTAGCTGCTCAGGAGATCAGCACATCTCGCTTGCTTTTTCAAGCAGCTTTACTGAGGCATAATTTGCATACTATAAAATTCACCCTTTTCAAATGTATGATTCAATGATGCTTAGTAAATTTAGAGTCATACACCCATTACCACAACCCAATTTTAGAACATTTGCACCCCAGAAAGATACCTCTTGCTTATTCGTAACTGATCTCCTCTTCTACCCCTCAGCCCAGGCAAACACTAACCCACATCTGCCTCTACAGATATGCTTTTCCCAGGTTTTCATTTCAACAAAACTATACACCAGTATGCTAGGTGTTAAACTCTTCATGTGCAAAGGCCATAAAGAGGGGTGAGAATTTGGACTCTGAGCCAGACTTCCCAGCTCAAATCTGCACTCTCTCATGAACCAGCGGTATGACTAAGGAGAAATAATTGAGCATATCTGTGTCTCAGCTTCCTCATGAGTAAATGCAATGGATAACTGTCCTTACCTCTTGGTGTTGTGACACTGAGACAAGTTAACATATGCCTGGCACATGTGAGCACTGCATAAATGCTGCCCGTTGTTGCCTTACATCTTGGACTCTCAAACCTCCTGCGGAAGGAGGCAAGGCAGAGGAGTCCAATTTTACATGTGGGAAGCAGGGACAACAGGATGGTACTGATCCAATCAGAACCCACTACACGCTTATCTATGTGTGATGCTTCCAAAATTAACTCCAATCTGCATGTTGGTCCAACCAACTCTGTCCTTGTCTAAAGATGGTACCTTCTTCCTATGGAGCCTGGGGTTCTACTTACCGCAGCTGGGACTGCAGCTTTCCCGCCTTGTTTATGAAGTCTTCCCAAACAGGATAGCTCCCCTGCAATAAAACAAAGCCACCAGTAAGTGACACCATGACAGGCATACAACTTTGCCATGAATAGAACACACAATTATTCCAGTCATGCAGGGAATGGTCCGAGCATGTGATCTTCCTTTGCAGGACTTATGATATGCTGCCCTAGTGTACACATACACGCCCTAGCTCAGGAATGGGTTTAGAATGTCCTCTGTCCCTGTCATCTTGTAAACACTGACTAGAACTAGCTGGCAGAATCTAACACATACACTTTCAAACCAGTAGATGGTGGGTCCAAATTTAAGATGTACAGAACACTTAAGGCCCTATCCTGAACCACCTGCTCGTGCAACATGGCTCTGACTGCTCTCATCTTTGTTCCAAACAGCAAGGAAGAGAGGGAACCAGACGAACTGGGACTCTCCCCTAGGACAGGCGGCATCATTAGACTATCAGAATCTCAAAGTCACCTAAATGTAGCCATATATAAACCACAGTTCATGGTTTAAATCCAACATCTATGTACAATATGGCAACAGGTGGTTCCACAGCACCCATTGGAAGACAAGGAACCCATCACCCTTCCCTGGAAGGCCTACATCAATCACCCTGTCCTTGATGTTCATGGGGTCCTGGTTTTAACCTTCTGGGAGCCCTTAGAGATAAGATCAACAATCCTGCTTCTGCGCTAATGTCTTTTCAAAGTCCAAACCCAAATCCAATCCCACTGCACAAGCAGATCCTGTTGCACACACCCACAGTGTCCCAGAGACAACCCATCAGGTCTCTCTCCTCTTCTTCTGAGTACTCAGACACAAACTCAAACTTGCAGATGCAACTCTGACCAGGACCAGAGAACAGTAACACCTCCTTCCCATACACATTAAATGTATATAGAGATAAAGAGCAATCCACCAAGAGGTGACTCAAAATAAACCCAATAAAGGGGAAGTTATGGTCAGAGATGTGGTGTGTGGCGCTGAATCATTTAAGCAAAGGGCTAAGTCCAAACGCCCAGGGTTAGAGTTGCAGAAGAGAACGTAAACATTCAGAAGCTTAACAAGGTTAAGATAACACGACGCCTCTGAGTTTTGTTAAGGGGAGAAGAGAGAAACTAGAATGCTTCTTCCATCACAAAAGCCCAATCAAAACTGTCTAAAATTGCGACCAACTGAAACCACCACCATCAAGAGTGACTGTCACACAGGGATATCTGAAAACCTCATTTCTGTGGTGAAGAAAGAGAGTTATCTGAAGTTCAGCCATTTTTCTTTCCAGTATTATTTCTGTGATGATTCATCTTCACTGTCAACTCGACGGTACTGGGAAACATTTAAGAAGTTAGTGAAGAACACTTCTGGGTGTGTCCGTGAGGGCGATTCCAGAGGTGATGGGCACAGGGACAGCAAACCGAGGGGGGATACCTGCCCTGAATGAGGACCACACTGTCCACTAGGTTGGAGGCCAGGACTGAATATGGCACACAAGAAGCCGGAAGCCCACCAGTGTGCACCAGCTCAATTCTACTTGAGCAGGGGAATTTTAGCTGGTGCCATGGCCTGTGGACATCAACTGTGGAACAAGGGCTCACACCTGCGACTCTCCAGGGAGTTTCCAGGCCTTCAGCCTTAGGCTGGGACTGCACCCTTGGTCCCTCTTGTTCTGAGGCTACTGCTTCCTGCACTTCTCCAGCCCTAGACCATATGGCACCCTCCAGCCTCTGTTCCTATGAGCCAATCTAACAAAGCCCCTCTTGTAATCATATGTACTTCCTATTGGGGCTGTTCTTCCAGAGGACCCTGGCTAATACATATTTCAGCTTCATTTTCTTCTGCTAAATGAAAGCAGAATTAGATGTGTTTTTATTTTAAAAATAATAGGCATAGAGATAACACCATGTTATAAATTTACCTGTTTATACATTTCTTTAGCTATCAGTTCTGTCTGAAAATGTAGTCATGAAACATTAACATGGGTTATTTCTGGGAGCTAAAATCTGGACCAGTATATTGCTTTCTTTTTGTAATTTCGTCTATGTTCAGTTGGTTTGTTTTGGTTTTTTGTTTTTATAAGGGTCATGTATTATTTTAATAAAAAGAATAAAGTCATTATTTAAAAAAAAAAGTAAGATAGGGGCTGGAGTGGTGGCTCAGTGGTTACAAGCACTTGCCTGGCATGCACAGGTTCGTGAGTTCAAACCCCAGCACTACATACACAACGGAATGTCAGAGCAACAAAAGCCACATGAAAAACTACATAAAATCGATTCTTTCTCTCTCTCTCTCACTGTCCCTCTCTCTTAAAAAAAAAAAAAAAGATAAAGTTAAATAAGAGCAGTGAGTGGGTGAATTGCAAGACACCCCACCCGAATCCTGAAGTCTGCTTCACACATTCTACTAGGTCACGTCTACCAGTTCTGCATCTGTGCACCTGAGACCCACTTGGCCCAAGTGCAGGTCTCAAATTCATTCCCACGAGACCCTGAGTGCATCAGGGCAGTGCCCCGCCTGACCAGCTGCTGGAGCAGGCCCTCTGGCAGCTGCTCCTGAGCAACCGTCAATCAACACCTGCCCACAGGTCTGTCACCACATGGCCTCCATCCATGTCTGTGCCCTGGGGGTTTCTTCAACCTAAGAGCAGAACTGTGCATTAGCTTCAGCTCAATGAAATCTTGAGAGAGCTCAGACCACCATTCCAGGTCCATCGAGAGGCAGGAGGACCCCAATCTTGGCACTAATATGCTTGTCATTTTCTTATCAAGTCCAGAGATGAAACCCTTCCACAACTGCTCCGAGTAACTAAAGAGTTAAAGGTTGAGAGCAGAGTCCTCTGTTGGCCTTCAGAGAGCTCTAGCTCAAGGGACAGCAGTAGCATCCATAAGAGCATCGAGGTCCCTGACAGCCTCTCTAGCCATTCCCTCTCTGATGCACAAGACCTGTCAAAAGCTCCTTGAAAAGACTGAGCATGTCAGAAAGCCCACCCCCTACCTCTAGCAGAAGGCACCATCATCATCTTTTTGTTGTTTTTTAAAGACAGAGGGACAGTGAGAGAGAGAAAGAGAAAATTTTCAGAGAGAATCAATTTTATTTAGTTTTTCATGTGGCTTTCATTGCTCAAATACTTCATTGTGAACATGGTGCTGGGGTTTGAACTCACGTCCTTACACACGCCACTGGGCCACCACTCCAGCCCTCCATCGTCATCTTTAATGAGGCAGAAGGACACAAGAAACAGGCCCTGCTCCCCAAGCACCAACAACCCCATTCAGGGACCCCAGAAAAGGCCCCTGAGATGACCAGCACTGTTAAGAGTAGGGTAAGAGAACATGTCAGACTGGCCAGGGGCCTGGAAGGGAGCACCAATTCCTGATTTCTGGTCACTGCCCTGACTATAATTTACTGGGGAAATCATCTGGTATCTCAGATCCCTTTTCCTTATGATGATAATAATTAGAACAACTCCATCGCCCTTACCAACCACGACAATTAATAATCACTGAAACATGGGAAAGGAATAAGGAAGAGAAATATGGGAATCTGATCTCCCACGCTGAGTCCTAGGGTATGACTTTGGGCAAGTCCTTCAGCCTCTGCACGGGGATATCATCACTTCATGGGATTGGTGTCACAGAGACATCGGCCCTCCCATGGCTACTACAGCACCACTCACGCTAGCTGGGACATGGAATCAACTCAAGTGCCCATAGGTGGATGAACAGATATAGAAAATGTGGTACATATACACAGTGCAATGCTACTTGGATATTAAAAAAAAAAAAAAAGCAAAACCCGGTCATTTGCTACACCATGGAAGAACCTGGAGAACATCATGTTAAACAAGCCAGGCCCAGAAAGACAAATATCGCATGATCTCACAAAAAGAGAGTAAAATGGGGGCTGGAGGGGTGGCTCGGTGGTTATGGCGCTTGCCCAGCATGTACAAGTATACAGGTTCAAACCCCAGCACCACGTACACAACTAAGTGTCGGAGCAACAAAGGCCATGTGAAAAACTCAATAAAAATTGATTCTCTCTATCCCTCTCTCTCACTGTCCTCTTTAAAAAAAAAAAAGAAAGAAAGAAAGAAAGAAAAAGAGAAAGTAAAATGGTTGTTTTTAGAGGTGTAGGTAGTTAGTGGGAGAGAGGGATGAGGAGATGTTGATCAAATGATATATAACTAGAACTGGGAGAAAAAACATCCAGAGGCAGGAAGTAGATACTTGACTGCCTGGAGCCAGGGACAGGGATACGCTGAGTGGTAGGGGCAGAAATCGGGCCTGGGCCATAGTTATGGAGTTTCTGTCTTGGATGATGAACGCGTTCTAAGGTTGACTATGGTGGTTGTCAACTCCATGAACAAACTAAAAACCAGTGGATTGGGCTGGAGGTGTGGCTCAGTGGTGGAGTGCTTGCCTACTACATGTGAGGCCCTGGGTTCGAACCCCAGCACCAGAAAAAGAAAACAGTGGATTGTACACGTAAATGGGTGGTTTGTATGACATGAGATCCTATGTAAAAAGGGCTCCACGCAGTGCCTGGCGCACAGAAAGGCACATGTGAGCTGTAGGCAGGCCGGCATCGGTAGGTTCCAGGAAGCCTCGCTCCAGTGCCCATCTCGAGAGATGCTGAAAAGCCTCAGAGCCGAGCCAGCCCTCCAGGCTGGGGGCCCTCGTTCTTGGTCCTAGGTGCAGAACCTGCCCAGGTGGGCCTCTGTCTGCACCTCACAATTTGTTCAGACGGGAACAGAGGCAACCAGGAACAGTGTCAGAGGATCTGCCTGTGGCCACTCCGGAGCAAGTGGCAGACGGAGTACTCAACTGCACCATGAATGTGCTGAACCACTTTCAAAAAGACGCATCTACCCTGCCTCGGAGGCTCACTTCAGTCTTTACCAAATTAGCAACAAAAGGAGGGTCCCCGTCTCCTCAAGGGTGTAGCATGCGGCTCCCCACCTACGAACCCCACTCAGTCACAGGAAGCCTGCCAGTGCAGCTCTCTCCTGTCTCGTGACATTTGACAATCTATCAAGGAGTGTCAGGCCCACCTGTTTTAGGCAATGTATAATTTAATGGATTCTTAAAAAAATATATCAACCTCTAAGAACAGAAGACAAAAACCTCCTTGTTGAGAAACGAGAGGAAAAAAAGTGCGCAAACATTATTAAAGCTTAAAAGCAAGGTGATGCTGGGTTATTCCAGATTTTTTTATAAGTTTCTTTCAAGGAAATCAAAAAGTTTCTACCCACCTGAAAAGAGTTCTACTATAAAAATTCAAAAGCTTGCAGGATGTGAGAAAGGAGGAAGAGGACAAAAGGCAACAGACAAAAGGCTTTGGGTCTTTTACTATGAGCCCTGGTAAAGAAGGCCACACTAAAGTTTCTAAGAAACTTGCAAACCAGGGACCTGGACGCACCTAGAATCTTTTCAGAAGCAATTCCAACACAGTCCATAATTTTCTAGCCTGCACCAGCCTACGAAGAAGTCACTTGGAAGTCACAGCATTTGGGGGGTGGGTGTCCAGAGTGGACGAAATCCCTAGGAATGCACCCCCAGGGCCATGGAGACATCTGAACACCGACCCCCCCAAGTGGTGTCACCAAAAGGGACATAAAGGCTTCATAACTTTCCAGACATACTACAATCAAAGAACACAAAGATCTGGCTGAGCAGCCAGGTTCAGCTTCCGTCCAAAGTCAAGGGCAGAGGGAGGAAGACTCTCCTCCCAGGAGCCAGGCAAGGTCCGCAGAGACAGGAGGGAGGTGGGGAGCCCTGGCAGGTGCTGAACACAGAATCAATCTCACCTGGTACCCAGGGAGAGGACAGGAAGGCAGGCTGTTCATGAGCATGTAAACAGGACCGCCCTCATCATGCTTCCCTGAAAGAGTGACCTAAGGCACACTGCTGCCGTCACCAAGCAGGGCTCCCACCACACTCCCCCAACACAACACCGCGTGGCCATCTTCCCTTCACACCTCCAGGGGACTCAACAATCTTGAGAAGTCCGACTCCGTGGTCACTGCCTACTTCAAACATCACCTCTTTCTGAACGCCCGGACACACCTCCTGCCCCCCACTCTTCCAGGTTGGCAGCATCCACTCCCTGGCCTTGCTACATCACTGATGTGCCATCTATGCGCCCAAGGTCTTCCCTTCTAAGCCACAGGACAAGGACGGAGAAGCGGAGGGAGAGAGGCAAAGCACTTCCTGTGAGAGGCTCGGCTGGCACCATGACAAGAAAGCAGAGGACACGGCAGCCTTCAAGGGCAAGGTCCAGAGCTGAACCACAAATGGGACAGCAGACGATGGGGGCCTTCATCCAGACGGCTAGTGACATAGATTCCAAACCTGTCGGGTGACAAGAGAAGCCAGCTGGTGGGTCAACCCCTGCCAGCAGCCTGGTCCCATTGGGAATGAATGAATAACGAAGTCGTATTCTTACTTTTGAGGACAAGGCTTCCTAAATCTCCTTCTACTCCTCCAGTGGTTGGGGGACCACCTACACCAACCCACAAGCGGCCTCCCCGGCCTCAAGGCCGAGCTCTGGGAAATGCCTGAGTCTCCCTCCTCTCCTCCCTCCTCATCCTGCACCAGCCCCAGAGCCAGGAGGCCTAGGCAGGCACGTTCCCGACACGGGCGCAGGAGCCAGCCAGCAGCCCTTCCTGGCCGGGGGTTTTGTTTGGCTTTGCTTCGTGTTAAACAGAGGCCCCGATGGCCTCCCGCACGCGGCGCACAAGAACTGCGCGTAACTCATCAGCACGGCTGGCTAACGGAGCTCCATAAATAATGCAGCAGCTGCCTCTCCCAGCCTGGCCCCGCTGCAACAGCAGAACCTCGAAGGACAGCTGAGGGCATTCAACACCACTGCCACACAGGGAACGGGGCTGGGGACTGTGCCTGATGGTGCAGTAGGACTCCCACGAGGAGGGGTTCCATTTAGTGAGAATAAAACACGCCCTCGCAGGGGACAGGCTGCTGGGTTCCAGGTCGAAGCTGCCACACAGAGGCTGCATGGCCGATAGTCACACAGGACTGGACAGGTCCTCTGTTCACCTTGACAGGCATCGTCATCAAGCACCAGTCTTTCTGAACAGTTGCTAGGAACCAAGAAATCCACAGGCACTTCAACTCTCACTTATCCCTCCATCCCTGGGGGTGCTGCAGGAACGCAGGGTTTGCTCTGCTGGGTCTGAGGCAGGGCGTTTAATCTCAGAGCCACTGCTGCTGCTACCGCTGGACACAGACCACACTCAGGCAGGAGCACCGCCTCATGCAGTCCCATTCCATGCCCACGAACCTGCAAGGCAGCTGCAGGGACTGAGACCCAGGGAGATTGTAGTGAAGGGATCCAGGCGGCAGTGTCATGCCAGGTCTGTCGGACTTTGCAACCTAAGTGATCCCGGATGCTGGGGAGTCTAAGCCACCAAATGGCCCCAGCCTGCCTTGGGGCCCGGCCCAGCACTGGGGCTGTAGAAAGCGACTCACAGCCACTGAGTCCTGCTTTAGATCCCTGGGTCCTACAGGAGCCCAAAGTAGAGCAGGCGGCAAGATTCCTGGAACACAGAACACCTGATCGAGACACAGATGCCCAGGGAGAGCTGTATGTCACCTTAGAATGGGACATCATCCTCCACCACGGAAAAAGAAAACACAGAGCAAAGAAAAATCCTGTGTAGATAAAAGGCTGAGAGAAACACTCTAGGACAGAGTTTCTATCACTTATGGAACAATTATGCAAATTTTTATCTTCTTCAGGTTTTCCGTGGATACTGGAAATATGCTTCTCTGTAGCAGCTCTGAGCTGACCCCTGTCCCTGCCACCATGTCCTTCCCCAGGTCTCCAAGAACCCCAAGGCATGAGGAAAGCAGCCGACAGCACCCTCCACTTCCTCTAGGTGCATCCTACGGTGAGCTAAGACTCCAGGACCATGCGAGGCAAAGACGCCCCGAGAGGAGCCAGGCCTCTTCCAGCGCAAGGCCAGCATCCTGGATGCCTCGCTTCTTCAAGCAAAAGGCAGGAAGCTGCTCAGCCTCCAGAAGTGGAGTGCAGAAATAGGGATGGGGCCCGTGAAGGCCTGTCACAGCTCTGTCCCCAAAACCACCCTTCCCCACCCCAGCCTGCAAGATGAAGGGCTCCTAAGATCTCAGATGAAAGGCACCGGGTGAGCCCATCCATCATAAACACCAGTCCTGGGCTTTTATTCTCTGATTGGGGCCTCCTAATCCACTAATTATCCCTGTCCATCAAGGGATGACAGCCTTGGGATAATCAATGGTTGCTTCCTTGCCCGCCCGCCCTCACCCACTTGCCCAAGCACACCAGCAATAAACACGCCTATGAAAAGGGAGACTGAACCACAAAAGATGCTCATCCGGCCCTCGCAGAAGGCTCCATTTGTAACTACAAGACTACTGCAATCCAGGGCTGGAGTTCTCCCTCCACCCACACAGCTAGGTCTGACGCCCAGGCTACGTTCTGACACATGGGTGTGTCTCCAGCTAAAAATCTGAAAACTAGGAGGCTGGAGCATTGGCTCCCGGTTACGGTGCTTACCTGACATGCGCAAGGACACAGGTTTGAACCCGGCACCACGTACACAATGGAATTTCAGAGCAACGAAAGCCACATGAAAAACTAAATAAAATTGATTCTCTCTTTCTCACTGTCCCTCTCTTTAACAATATGTCAGCCATGGCTTCAAAGTTGTTTCATTTTTTTTTAAGTCCTCTATCAGTAAGCATTCTTTTCTCTATCCTGAACCATCCACTAGCAAGTCAGGGTTATTTAAATTTAAATTACAGGGGGCTGGAGCGGTGGCTCAGCGGTTATGGCGCTTGTCCAGCATGCACAAGTACATGGGTTCGAACCCCAGCACCCATGTACACAACTAAGTATCAGAACAACGAAGGCCATATGAAAAACTCAATAAAAAAAACTGATTCTGTCTCTCTCTCACTGTCCTTCTCTCTTTTTTAAAAAAATTTATATTACAATGAAATAAAATGTGATATTCAGTTTCTCAATCCCAGCAGCTACACTTCAAGTGCCCAAAGCCACACGTGGCCAGTGTCCAGTGTCCTGGGCAGCAGTACTAGATTGGCTTTCAAGACAGAGCTCCACTGGACACTGTTGGCCACACTGGGCCAAAGTCACCCAGGCACTGTGGGGCATTCCACACTGCACCCAGGTCTCTGGGTCTACCTTTTAACCTTCGCAAAACCTGTGTGTACTTCACGTCCCATGTTTCTTGGAAAATGGAGTCCCTCCACCTCTTCTTTTCCATTCCCCAAATTCATCTGTCCCTGCCCCTCCTGATTTTTACTGCAGGCTACTTTATCATTTGAGATAGTTCCTCCCAAGAAAAAAGAGAGCCTGCCTGCCAGCCACCACCTTACATTTGCACAGCCACGTCTTCAAAGGGAAAACCCATCAAGCCATCTAGGGCTCCAGCTTGAATTCATGCTCGGAACATCCCTTCGCTGTGGACTGACGGCCACAGCACCTGGGAGAGCAGCTGGCGAAAACCGCATATAAATAACATTGCCCTTCTTGCCCTGGAGAATAAGGCACAGTCAGGGTAACCGGCCCAAAGCCAGAGGAGGGCCTGCCCTCACATCCAGCCCATTGCTTCAATGACTGCTAAGTTTGCCCAGTTTGTTTCTTTTGGTTGGTTTGTTTGTTTGTTTGTTTTTAGAGGGGGGGACTTTTTTCTTCTGTTTTTTTGTTTTTCCTTTATTTATTTGCATATGTGGTGCTGGGGATTGAACCCAGGCAAGTGCTCTACCACCATGTCACCTCTCCAGTCCCCCCGACCCTGCCGCCGTTATTTTTCTAAATGAAGCTATTCCACAGCTTCACCTAAGACCGGGTGCTTCTCCACATCTGGAACCTAAGAGTGCGGCGCTGAATCATCTAGTAGAGGGGCTGGCTGCTTTTATGTAAGGCCTCATGGGAAATGCCTGTGTACTTTACGCCTCCCCAGAATAATAAATATTTACCCCATATAACCTCTGCCCCACCATACAGGGTCCAAAACTATTGCCACATTTGTTTATTCCTGCCGGCCAATGTCCATGTGAGATGACAAACCTAAGCAAAATCCACGGTGACCTGCACCCTCCAGAGAATGTTGTCTTGCTCCCGTTACTCCAGGCTCGCCATGCCTGTCCCTGCAACGTGCCCTCTGTGACTTGCCTCCACCCAATTCCAAAACTGCTTCTGCCTTTGAGGGATGAGTTCCTCTTGGGGCCAATTTTTCCAGCACCCTGAACGGACAGGAAGAGACGCACACCCTAGAGAGAATGGGGCATGAGCTTCAATGTGCTCCCCTAAACGGGAACCTCTGGAACCCCTCCCCAGGCAGGTGCAAGGTGGCGAGCTGGTCAAACCCCCACTCCAGGGAAGGCCTTAGCCTCTGGAGCAGAAATGACATCTCCTCCACGACCCAACTCTCTGGGCTGCCAGGAATGACACCCTGGTGGCCAGTGAAAAGTCAGGGGCCACAAACATCACCCCCCAAAAAAAAAAAAAAGGTGATAGCTGGGTTTATTTCCATAATCACTGTATTTGCTTAGATTTTTTTAGGGTCTTCTCCCTGCCTGTCATTCTCTTTGCCGGGATAAGCACATTTGAGAACCTGGAAGGACCAGTATGATCTGGTGGTTACAAGCATGACTCTAGAGGCATCCAACTTCAGATCCACTCACTGGGTGACCTTGGGCAAGTGACTTAATCACCTGGTGCCACCTTGTCTTCACCTGTAAACGATGCTAATGGCTAGTTCTTACCTCAAAAGGTGGTTGTGAGTCTATGTGAAATCATTTGACTAACGCATAGAACTCAACACTGTTTTAATAAGTCAGCATACAAGACCAGTCTTCCTGCCAGGGACATTTAACAAGCACCTGCTATGCACAGGCCATGCACAGACAGGGGAAGGCTATGCAGAGACAAGAGCCAGATGTGCTCAGAAACTCAGTCTAGTAGAAAAGCCACAGAAGCCATCAATCCCAAGGCCCTGGAGAGCAGCACCCCCAAGAATGAAGTACTAGAAGCAGTGCTGGTGCAAGATGCCCAGAGTGGGGTGACCCCTGGAACTCGGTGATGAACGGGAATTTTCCTAGCAAAGGACAGAAAGGAGGAAGGGAGGAAGCAGCTCCTGCAAAGATGGAATTAACGAAGGAAGGGGAGCAGAGCAGATCAGGCTATGTTTGGGCACAGAACTCACTGCATCCTCCTGGAACATATTCCAGGTATATATCTGTGGTGTGGGGGATGCAACGAGAGAGGTCCTTTCTTCATGAGCTGCCGAGGAAGCTCTCAGAGGCTCAAGGTGGCCCCAACCAGCTCCACTTCAGTGCAATCCCAGAAAGACCTAAAGAGAATCAGCCATTGTTAACTGGAAAAACCCCACCCCAGATCTGCACAAACCTCTAGCAATGGGACCTGGGGATCTGCATTTGTGCTCACTCGCCAGGGTTTCTCTGGCTCACTAAAATCTCCATATATGTCAGGATTTGAGAATCTTTGCAAGACATAAGACATCACATGCTCCTGTGAACCTTTAGAAGCTGGGACCTCAGCAGTTTCTCACCCTAATGTCCACTGCTGGTTCTTTCCAAAGGAATCCGGGGATGAGCACCCACACATGGTCGGGTGAAATGAGACACGCTCTACGGAAGTCATTCGGCAACAGGCTCCAGAAGCCTCGAAAAGGAAAACAGCAGGACTTTGGACCCCGGGCACCTCCTGCAGCATCCAGCTATGAGGATATACTCATTGCAGGGCTGCTAATAATCCATGAAAAACTAGGCACAGCCTAAACACAAATGAGTAATGCTCAGGGTCCCCACCTCAGAGCCTTCGCAATTGTTCCTTTCTGCCTGGAACATTCTTTCCCTGATACCTGCAGGTACTTAAGTTGTTGCTCAAGTGTCTGCTCGGTGAACCCCTCCCTTGACACTCTACCCCACTTCCCCCACTTACAGAACCCTCTTAGTGCACAAGAGAACTGACTCTGTGTGTCCATCCCTTGCCCGTCATCCCTACTCTTCTAGGCTGTAGGCTGCAGCAGGCAGGGCTCTGTGTCCATTCTGTTCACTGCAATAGCCCCAGCACTTCAAAAACAGCTCAACGCACAGTAGGACCTCACAGTGCATCAACCAAATGAGTTAACTACAGACAAATTCAACACTGCACGGCCATCAGAAGTGGCATGGCTTAGAACTCAACACGTGGAATCACAAGGACACGGGGTCGCTACGCAGAAAAGAAATTTCTGGCACACCATCAGCCACATGACCCTTTGTTTAAAATGTGTGCACTCTTGTGAGCGCGTGTACAGAACACGCTTTATGATCGAGTGCTTATGGGTGACTGGTTTTTTACTTAATTGAAGTTTCTACTTTTTCTTCCATTAACTTTGTATTACTTACATAA
>PVKS010043119.1:0-15067 GCA_004027875.1 Aplodontia rufa | reverse complement strand
CATCAGAGAGGACGATATTATAGCTTTTGAAATCAAATGGATGGAGATGGACAGAATTATGCTTAGTGAAGTCTCCCAAGCTCAGAGACTAAAGGACCGAATGGTTTCTCTCATCTGTTGATACTAGAATTTATGTTGAAGCAGTAGGACAGACGGCTGACCTAACAAAACCCCAATTTGAATGACTTTCAGTGCAACAGGGGGAAAGCTCCCTAGGTAACTTGGAGGTGTAGGAAAGGGGATGGGGAGGGGGGAGGGTATATGAAGAACTCATAGGAGTCTGGTGATTGGGAAGATGGGGGAAGCATCCCAGAAGCCGATGTTATTCCTACACTAGATACCCATTTAACACATGAGTTCTTCAGGGGGAAACTGCAATAGTTGAAACCCATAGTAGTTTATCTATGCGTTGGCATTACCCCTGGTTATCAAAGTTTATACACATTGATTGCTACTGTTTTGACAATGTTTCCCCCCTCATCTGTATCCTGTATCGCTATATACTTCTAATAAATGTGAAAAAAAAAAAGAGAGAGGGACAATGAGAAAAGAATCAGTTTTATTTAGTCTTTCATGTAGCCTTTGTTGCTCTGACACTTCGTTGAGTATGCAGTGCTGGGGTTTAAACTTGGGTTCTTGAACCTGCCAGGCAAGTGTTCCAACCCCTGAGCCACTGCTCCAGCCCTCTTTATGTACTTTTTTTTAAATTAATTTTTTGTTAGTGCATTATAGTTTTACATAATGATGGCATTAGTTGTCACATATTCCTAGATGCACACAAATCAGCAATACAATTTGTTCAATATCCCCCCCACGCACCCCTCTACCTTCTCTTCTCATCCCCTGATCCCTTGCCTTTCTTCTGAGTCCTATATTGTTCCTAAAAAAACCAAAATATAGTGACATGCCGGGGGCCAGCCCCAGCTGAACTTGGGTCCCCCAAGGAGGAGTGGACTCTGTGTGGAGGACTGGTTTGAACCTCTGGGGCAAGTTGCAAGCAGACACAGTTCCCTGCTTGAGCAAAATGCCGTCTGTTCTTATTGTTGAACATTTTTATTCAGATGTACAGACAAGACTTTAATTATCTGCTTCATTATACACTTTTCTTTTTAGTTTCCCAGTAATCTTAAAGTATCAACCATTAGTACAATTTATGTTATCAACACCCCCCAACCACCACATGACCATATGTAGCTAGTTGGAATAAACCATTACTTTTTTCCTTTAGAGGTTTCTTCAAACCATTACCTCATTTGATAAGAGAAGCATTTAAAGGTTACTGTACTACATAAATTTAGAAACCCTATCTTAGCATAAGTGAAAAGTTTCTTATTAGCTAGGGACCAAATTAACTATTTGGTTCAAACTGTTGCAGAGCACCAGACAAAAAACTATCCACTTTATCATAATGTTATGGTCAGATTTTCATGGACTGTTTCATGCACTGTAAAAAGAAGCCTTATTTTTCAAAAGAATAATGTTGGGGCTGGAGCGGTGGCTCAGCGGTTTCGGCGCTTGCCTGGCAAGCACGAGGACCCGGGTTCAAACCCCAGCACCACGTACACAACTGAGTGTTGGAGCAACTAAGGCCATGTGAAAAACTCAATAGAGTTGTTTCTCTCTTTCTCTGTCTCTCTCTCTCTGTCCCTCTCTCTTAAAAAAAAAAAGAATAATGTTGTTCTTAGTTCTTTAAACCTGCTTTGATAAAAGACAGAAATCAAACATTTCCCCAAATGCTGTCTATTTTTATTTAGAGGTTTCTTAATTAGCTAGACTATGTTTAAACTATAATAAACCCTACACCCTATTAACTACTTAACCTAAAACTATTTTGATATGTTATAGTTATGCTAGGTCCTATGCTTGTTAATTCTATGAAACATTTGTGCCTCCTAATCTATGGGCTAAGAAGTTAAAACCTATCTTCTGCAAAAAACAAGAAAGGCTATCATGTCTTATTCATTATTAAGATGTTAAAACTTAATTTCTGCAAGAACAGAAAAGGCAAGCATGTCTTTCTCGTATGTATACTGTTTCTTTGCTCCTTAGTTCTAATTAATTTTGCTTTCTATATCCAATTTCATTTTAAAGTCAGTATAGCTTTATTTTCCATGATTTCTATACGTGTCATTACAAGTACTCTTCTCAACAATCCGCAACGGTTGTTTGAGTAATGGAACACTTATAACAATCAGAAAGTTTCCAGTTTGAGTAAATTCATAATAGATAAAATTACTAGAATATAGCCAATTTCTAGAAGGGATGCTTTTGACAATCTCCCAGAATGCTGGCTTTGCCAGGCCCTTCTCCAAGTCTGAACTTTGTCAGACAGAAGCTTGGTGGACATTGCCTTCTCCAGTGACATAATTCTTATACCTATGAAGAACATTTTTTATATATATGGCTATAGTATATATAGTGACATAACTACTTGGAATGTACCTTGCTTTATCTCAGTCCCATTATTTCCCCTTCTCCTCCCTTCCTATCATTCCTTGTTGTTCTTCAAAATATTTGACAATAGCATTAAACATTTACGTTTTTGTACAGGTATGCAGCATAGCTTGTTCAGATATCTTATGAAGTATCTTGCAACCATATCTCATAAGTATTAACATTTTGCATTTTTGTTCTATGGATCAACATGAACAAAACAAACATGAGTTTGTCTACCTTACTCCAAAGCCTGGGTTTAGATCCAGCCTCCAAATGAGGGACACCATCTGGTCCTTGACTCTCTGGGTTTGGCTAACTTTACTCAGTATGATTTCTTCCAATGCCATTCAATAGATGCAGTATCATTGTTTTTAATAGCTGAGTAGAACTCCATTGTATTTGTATACCAGAGCTTTTGGATCCATTCATCCAGTGAGGGGCATCTGGGTTGATTCCATAATTTAGCTATTGTAAATTGAGCTGCTGTGAACATGGATTTTGCTGTGTCACTGTAAAGTGCTGATTCTAACTCCTACGGGAAGATACCCAGAAGATGGATAGCTGGGTCATATGGTGGCTCTAACCCTGATTTTTTGAGGAGTCTCCACACTGCTTTCCAGAGCTGCTGGACCAGTCTGCACCAACAGTGTGCTAGTGTTCCTATTTCCCCAAAACCCCTCCAGAATTTGTTATTATGTGCTTTTAATAGAATATCCCCAAGTGAAAAAAGCAGAATGCAAGGTATGCTTAGAGTGATCCTATTTGTGTAAAAAGGGGAAATGCACATTTTTGTTTCAGTATGTCTAAAATGTCTTATGAAGACATTTACATACAGAGGAAATGCACCATTGATGGAAACTCAATATTGGTTGCACATGGAATTGAATTTGAGTGCCTAGAAGATAACAGAGGGAAGATTTTTCACTGTATGCCCTTTTAGTTTTAAATGTATATATATGTTTATGTAATATATCTGAATATCCATGTTATAATTTAAAATTGTACTAAAACTCTGATTTAAAAATTAAAAAGAACTAAGTATTCAAGTCCCTTGAGACTGACCAAAAACCACATCAATAATCCTTGTTCTTCACTGATATTTATTAGGCATTGTCTTATGGCACGAATGTGTCTTAGCTTAGTAAGGTATGCTTTTTCAGAGTTAGAATACTGCTGTTTGTATCTTTATGTACATATTTGCCATTTCCATAGCCCAGGGATTGTTATGTAGTTGAAAGTCTTATGTTAGTTTGATTCTTTTTATTAACAAGGCAACACTGCTTTATGTGGAGTTCTTGTATTATATCATTAGATCCTCAAAATAACCCTGAGGTAGGCTTTTTTTTTTAATGTGATATTTTCTGTTTTCAAATGAGAATGTGTAATTTTGGCTAAGCATTTTAACTTTAAGCAATTTGTGCCTTAACTTTATAAGTTACTCAGTAATAACAATGAGTACGTTGAATATGAGATTAGAGAAGATAATCTATTAGATTCTCTTAAGCTCTGTAGGGATGAAAAATTGAATGAATGAGTACATTTTAGTAACACAGGAGAGTCAAGGAGAAAGACTGGGTTTATGCATTTTGGATTCTTCTTTTAGATTAATTCATCCCACCCCTACCATTCAAACCCTTGGCTGATCTTATAGTCTCTATTAAACTATATTTGTTTTAATATTAAACTATTGATAATTGGTTCAGTTATGAATGCCAGTGATCTTTATTTTTTATTTATTTATTTTTTTAAAGAGATAGGGACAGTGAGAGAGACAGAAAGAGAGAAACAACTTTATTTAGTTTTTCGCATACTTAGTTGCTCCAACACTTAGTTGTGTACGTGGTGCTGGGGTTTGAACCTGGGTCCTCGTGCTTGCCAGGCAAGTGTCGAAACCACTGAGCCACCGCTCCAGCCCGCCAGTGATCTTTAAATTAACAAAAGTTTTATAGGGCTGTTTGCCAACTGGGCCAATGACTTTGTCAAAGAAGTCTGTTAGTGCATGAATGAAAAGGTGGTGTATTAATACTTTCTTTTTGTGTTTCTTTCTATTCATTTTTTTCCTCTGGTTATTGAATTTCATTAACACAATGCCTTGGCATTTTATTTCTAGCTGTTAAATCTGAAAATACTATGAAGGATTTCAGTTCCTTATGCAGTGCCTTTTAGTGGCAGTGTGTATAGGATGGGGAGGAGCATAGGAAACAAAGGAGTTACAGAGAGGTAGCAACATAATGTAAAAGGTCCTAAATGTGTTCTCATCATTTTTTTTCTTAAAGAGAGAAAGACAGTGAGAGAGAGAGAGAGAGAGAGAATCAGTTTTTATTGAGTTTTTCACATGGCTTTCATTTCTCTGTTACTTAGTTGTGTACGTGAGTGCACTTGCGCATGCCGGGCAAGTGCTGTAACCACAGAGCCACTGCTCCAGCCCCCTCATCATTTTTTGTTTCCAGGAAAATAACAAAGAACAAGGACTTGGTGCATTGAAAGAAAGAATGAATGAATGACTGTTCTCCATTAACTGCAAATTATAAAATCTAAAAACCTAGGTCATATTATCAATTGGTGTTAGCTGTATTTCATGTAGGGAAAAATGTGTGAATTTACTACATTTAAGTTCTTTTCATGATAGTTTTCTGCTTGGTTCTGCCATTTAACCAATGTTCTTTTTCCCAGGGTTGAGAATGCTTGTACCAAGCTTGTCCAGGCAGCCCAGATGCTTCAGACAGACCCTTACTCAGTGCCTGCTCGAGATTATCTAATTGATGGATCAAGAGGCATCCTCTCTGGCACATCAGACCTACTTCTGACCTTTGATGAGGCTGAGGTAGGCAATCTGAGGGCCATGCAGACTTTTCCTAGCTAAAAAAACAAAACAACAACAAAAAGAAAAAACAACCCCAAAACACTAATTTTAAAGATAATAATGGAACATTGATAATTGTTTAGAACGATAAAAAATTAAGTAGCTACACATTTTCATTACCATGTTTTCTATTTATAGTTCACTTACTTGACTGGATACTCTGAAACATTTTCAGGTTCGCAAAATTATTCGAGTTTGCAAAGGCATTTTGGAATATCTTACAGTGGCAGAGGTTGTGGAGACTATGGAAGATTTGGTCACTTATACAAAGAATCTTGGGCCAGGTTAGTCATATCAAGTTCTTATAATAATTTATTTTGTGGATTGTCTATGTTGGACACAAGAAAAGGGTATTTCTCTTTTTTGCAGAAGATAGGTGATCATGCACTGGGCTTTCATGTGTATCTGCTCTGTTGATGGTGTTTCTGGGCTTCTGCTGAGGTGATATCATTGTCTGTGAAATCTGAAACTGCTTTTTACAAATTCTGGCCCTGTTGAATGAATTAAACCAACAACAAAATTTTGCTGGAGAATGTAGGAAATACTTTTCTATTACTGTAATGCTGAGGGCCACCCTGAATCCTGACCTTTCCATTCCACATTACATAGCATTCCTTCACTGTCTGCCAGCTGGCATGTAGCTTTTTATGACCTCTTTGCTTGCTAATTAGCCTGCCTACTATTGTGGAATAATACCCTAGCCCAAGGCTGCATATTATAATCAGATCTAGGAGAGAAGAGCTGTTGTGGTTAAATCTCATTTTGAAATGATTGTTTAGACATCTGAGTATTGAATATTCAAAGTGTACAAATAGCAGCTTTTGATGTTACAGGCAGGTAACTTGATCTTGAGAGTCATTAAAGAAGGAATGAGGGCTGGAGCGGTGGCCTTGTGGTTACAGCGCTTGCCTGGCATGTGCGAGGACACTGGTTCAAACCCCAGCACCACGAACACAGCAAAGTGTCTGAGCAACAAAAGTCAAGTGAAAAAACTGAATAAAATTGATTCTGTCTTTTTCTCTCTCTCATTCACAGTCCCTCTATCTTTAAAAAGAAAAAAAAAAGAAGGAATGAGACTAAATTAAGAGATATTTATGATCTTCCCACCTTAATCCTCCTGTGTAACTGGGTTTATAACCATCTTGCCCTGCCACTTACAGTATTTTAGGTTCCAGTATAGTAATTTTAATGGCATTTGAGAAGATCACTTGGAAATGGTTTTCTTTGATGGCTTCTGAGCTGTATCCTAAACTTTCTTACAGCACTGTAAAAAATTTTTATTTCTTCAAATAGAAATTTTATGCACAAAAGACAAAAATGAAGCTACTCTGGGTATAGAAGAGTCAGTCCACCTTTCTGTTTCTCTTTGGATGGTCTATGAGACAATTTAAGAAATTCTAGGAATCCCAGCCACTTGGGAGGTTGAGGCAGGAGATTTATAAGTTTGAGGCTAGCCTCAGCACCTTACCTAGACACTATCTAAAAAAATAAAAATGACTGGGGATGTAGCTCAGCGGTAAAACAGCCCTACACCAAATCTCCAGTAAAGAAAAAAAAAAAAAAAGAGAGAGAGAGAGAGAGATAGGGAGAGAAGAAGAAAAGAAATCCTAGAGGCAATTTCAAAATCAAAGCTTTAGAAGATTACATAGCACCTTTGAATAATAAGTAAACAAGAAGTGGTAGTGGACTGACTGCAAAATACCAGACCCTTTCAAACACTATTACTGTAATTATTTATGTAATTTTTCTATTTGTTTTTAATTATGAAAGTAGTATATGCTTATTTTGGGACAGATTGGAAAGTAAAGAAAAATATAAAGGAGAAGACAAAACACATCACTATCATCCTTAGAACTCTTTTGGTTACTATATTCAGTACTAGACTCACATGAGATTCTTACAAAGCCCAGCACTGTGGCCAGATACATGGTATGAAGCCTATATATGTAATAGCCTGGAAAAATATTTTTTCTTACTTGTCTATTCATTTTTTTCCCCAAATAAGTATTAATTCATTTCAGTTTTTAATATTTGTGAATGTATTTTTTCAAACATGAAAATTATTTTTAGGGTTTTCATTTAATAAATTACTTTCATTGAAAGGAATAAAATTGCATAAATGCTAGGGATCAGTGATAATGTCTGTTGTTTAAGAGGGCAGTTTGGACTTGCATAGGAACTTATAATGAATTTAGACAGAGAAAGCCAGATTCATGCTTGTTTTACTACTCGACATGCACAATTTCTTCCTTGTGCCTCAGGAATGACTAAGATGGCCAAGATGATTGATGAGAGACAGCAGGAGTTGACTCATCAGGAGCACCGAGTAATGTTGGTGAACTCAATGAACACTGTGAAAGAGTTGCTTCCAGTTCTCATTTCAGGTATTTCCTGCTTATACTTTATTTTATGGGCAAAAAATGTTAACATGTTCTGAAGTTGAAAAGTTCACTTAGCTTGGGTAAAAGTGAGAGCTGACTGGGTGTTATGTGATGGTGCAATTGATTGGGTAACAAGCAGGATTCATCTTCTCTAATGCTCTTCTTCTCCTGTACTTGTTTCAAATTGCCTTACTGTGGCCCGGTTCTGTTTTCCTAAAACTCTTAACAAGACCTTTTTCTTGAGAAGTAGAATCTCCTGTAATCATGGGCATTGACTTTTTACACCTTTACTTGTGATACAGAAAAATAATTAGGAACTAGAATGGCTTTTATAGAACAATGTATGATAAAGAAGTGAACTCAGAGCCCTTTTAAGTGTGGTAGCACATTTCTTTTCTGAAAGATGTGTAACTGTTCTCAGCACTGTAAATGGATCAGTTCTTTGGTTGCAGACTAGGACCACTCACATTGGGTGTAGCTCAAAAATGCAAATATGGTGACTGCTTTCTCACCTAGCAAAAGAGATTTGTCCTTATTGAATATCTAGCATTCGCCAGTCCTTCTTGGTTTACATGATTATCTTAATCTGATTGTGAGTTAATTAGTTTAGCTCTCAGAGGCCAGCTTTATTTCTAAAATGTTATGAGGCATGTCACTGTATCACCACTTATTTGCTTTGGTGTTTCAGGTAGAAGCTAAAAAGGAGATATGACTGTAAGAGTTCAGAATGCCCTTACATGCACTATAAAACAAAAAAAATTATAAATAGAATCTTATATGGAAATTTTTTTGCGGGGGGGATTGTGTGTTTGTGTGTGTGTGTTGGTAGGGATCAAACCCAGGAGGGATGGGAATGTAGCTCAGTAGTAGAGTGCTTGCCTAGCCTTCACAAGGCTCTGGGTTCCATCTCTAGTACCACAAGGAGGGTGGGTGGAAGAGGACTGAATCCAGGGCATTGCCTCTACCACTGAGCTCTAGCCCTAGTACCGGAAATATGTTTTGAGGTCAACACTTCTGTGTACTAGAGGTTGTTAGAAGATAATTTCTTTTTAATCTGGGCAACTCAGTAAAGTGTTAATTAATCTTTGCTCACTATTATTATTGTTTTTCTTTTTTACTTATGGGGGCTAGAAAGTCCCTGCTACATATTGAGAAAAGTCCTGGAAGATAAACTTGATTCTTTGGGGTCTTCTGCTGAGATTGGAGGCAGGTTTCTCTGATGGCTTTCATCCTATACCATTAGGTTTGCAGTAGATGGAGCCAGTGTTAGAGCCCAGGGTGATAACTTATTTAGAAGGATATCAAAGGATATTAGATAAATTGCAATTATAAGTCATCGTTATATGCATGTTAAATTAGTTCCCTAAACATGTTGTGGTGATGTTTTGTATCTTGAATTTTCTTTGGAATGAAAGTTGCTGATATTGGAACTTTATTGGTATATTTGCAGTGTTTATTTTAGACCTTAGAAGTTCAAAATATGTGTTCAAAGTGTGGAACATCTTGTGTGAATATTGTTATACAACAAGATTTAATTCCAATATAATTTGCTGATCTTTTGTTGATTTTTATAGCTATGAAGATTTTTGTAACAACTAAAAACTCAAAAAACCAAGGAATAGAGGAAGCTTTGAAAAATCGCAATTTTACTGTAGAAAAGATGAGTGCTGAAATTAATGAGATCATTCGTGTATTACAACTCACTTCCTGGGATGAAGATGCCTGGGCCAGCAAGGTAAGTGTTATTTGAGGATAAATAAGCAAAATCCTGAATTCTCCCCTACTGGGTGATTTTGATTGTCATCTCTGTCACATTTTATCTTGTAATTGTGTGTAACATAGGAGCACTTGGGTATTGTGAATGTAATTTCTTTTTTACTTTTGTTTCATGGGTTAGGTCTACCTTTGCAGATTTCCTTTGTTCCAAGGTTGAATAAACAAACAGGCATGTGGGGTGAATATTGGCTGAAGGCTAAAGTTGGGTTCTCATTGGTTGGGATGGTAGAGGAATTCTGGTATGTAAACTGCTCTGGGTGGGATCTCTGCCTTTTATATGGGTGATTGTTGCCAGGTGAGTAAGAAAGACAGAACATGCCTCTAATTCTAAACAGTATGGAAATTTTTCCTTTAACCGACCTTTGATTCAGAAAAATATGTAGAGGAAAATCTTAGTATTTCTAAATGTGCCTCTTGGTTATTCCATTTTCCTTAAAAAAGTTTGTTTAAAATATTTGTCTTTACATTTGTCAGTTTGTGAGATCCCTTCACCCTATCTAGAACCTTTTCCTGGGCTCAAGGGGTTTGGTGGATTCCTGTCTGTCAGCAGTAGTTTTTTTGCGCTGCTGCCGTTCTGGTCCACTTTTTATTGTGTAGTGACCGTGAACAAAGCTTCCAGGTCCGAGAGAATAGAGATATTTATGTCTACACTCAGGAGCCCACGATGAAGGCAGTTAAGGGAGCTCACTGCTCCATGATTTAGCTTTCCCATTTTTGACTAAAACGTCTCCAGGGTCACCCAGCAAGCTGGTATCTGACTACAAAGGGGATTTTATAGTTTGACTTCCATTGGGTGTTCAGTAGAGCTGTGTTTGTCCTCCAGGGCACCTAGAAGTAGGGTCAAAGCAAGGTCCTAAAAATCAACAACCTTCTCTTTCTTACCCAGAAAGCTAATTTAACTATGCATAATAAATTAGTTTATTTTAACAATGAATTTGTTTAACAGGGATTTTCTCATTGATGTGCAGTTCTTCAACTGATTCTAAGATTATATTTTAAATCTATATGGTAAAAATCATTTAAAATCTTTGATTTTTTATTTAATTTTGCTTTTGCATACTTGACAACTTTTACTTCCTTGTTGTGACTTCTTTATGCATCTTTTTTTGTTGTTGTTCTTCTCCTGTTTGTTTTACTTTTTTTCTCACGTTTAGAAGGTAAGCTTTCTCTTGCCCTTCAGTTTCTTTTATTGCTTAAAAACAGAAAAAGCATGTCTGTGGGGTTTTCTTGTGCTGTGTGCTGTGCCTTATTCTGTATGCCGGTGTGTAACACTGTGCTCGAATATGCATTAGAATGTAATTTAATATGGGACTCTGGCTGGGCTGCACAGACTGACTCTGGCTCATATTGAGCTATTTCTTTTGTGGGGGAAAAAGGAAACACAATAGTATGGGCTGTCAGGATTTCTGTATTTGGTAGATGATTTTATCTCTTTCAGCAGGCTTCTTAGAACTTTTTTTGCCTGGTCATTCCCACTGACTTCATTTGAGGTGCAGGTTTCCCCAAGTAGCTGGGTAACCCTTGAGTTACCTGTAGACCCTCCTCTAGGGAAAGGAGACTTCCAGCTGATTCCATCTCTGTATGTGCCTCTTCTACCAGTCTTCTTGGCAGGCTCTGAAATTTTTGCTTTTGGAGTTGTGTAATTGAACTTTTAAGCCACAATGAAAATGGGTAGGCTAGAGAGCTTAGATGAAGCACCTGCCCTACATAATAATTCTTTGATTTTGTCAAAATCAAAAGGACAAAAGAAGTAAACTATAAATCTAGTGGTTTTTCCTAACTTCAGTCCATGCCTTACTACATATCCTACTATTTAAGCCATGAATTAGCTGTAATTCTCTGACTACATGTTCCCCTAACCTAATCTCTTTTCTTTGCTTTTAGTGAATGAGAAAGTAGTAAGGAGGAACAGGCATTTAATTTTAATGTTTCACTGTTTTGGAAGGGAAAAGGTCATCCATCATTTAGAGAAAAAGTACTGAGCTTTATTTTGTTCAAGTGCCATCAAGAGCTACTTCTTTAAACAAACTAAAACAAAACACCTCAGTTGAGTTTTTCAGGACTAGGATTAGGCACTTGGGAGGATATACAAGGGGAATGGACCTGTTCCTTACTATGTGTTGTCTTTCAGCTGTTCAGTTTTATGCGTATCTAGGAGAAAATAAGCTTGTTAGGATGCTGCAAAACTAACTTTATCAGGAGGAAAGAAAGTAAATATAGTTAGTTCAACCAAAAGAAGCTCAAATACATGATATCAGAATGAACAAGAGATACATGACAAGTCTTATTCCCAACCCTGTCCCTATGTGCTCTTACCTTTGCTTACCCTCTAAAAATAGTTTCTCTTAGATACAAGAATATTGAGAAAAAAATTTATCTTAAAAATGGACAATGGTAACTAGGATTTGGGCTATTTTTGTTTAATAGGGTTCTATATCCTTCATTGCTCAATTGTAAGCAGTGAATTAATCAGACCTTGTGTCTTTTACTGCTTAGTTCCCATTCTGCTCATTGCATACAGTGGCTTTCACCTCCTCTTGCCTCTACTAATATATAATTAAATTTGTCTTACCATACTTGTTTCATGCTTCCCCATCGGTGCAGTATTCTTCTGGAAGTGATGGTTCCTCTAGAAAAATGGGGGAAGAAAGTAAGTGGAACAAATTCTTGATAAAAGTGTGTCTTGCCAAATAAGTTCAGGTTTTAAAGAGGCAATGCAATTGCAAATTGACCCTTTATACCTACATTCAAATCACAGATTTACAAAATTAAAAGAAACTTTGACTTTAAATGTTTTATTTCTTTTGAAAGTAATAGTGTCCTAATCTTCAATCAACAATCATAGTAATTATTGAAAATCAAGTTAGCATTCCTGGGAATACATTACGAATCAAAAGAATCTGAGTTAAACACAATTCTAATTTTATACCTTACAAAATAAATAATATTTATCTTTTTTTGTATTTATATTACTTTATCTTGTTGTGTGCTGGAAATTAAGAAGTGAGAGAAAACGTTAAAAAGCATTTCCTTGCTAAGACTCTTTGAATCCTACATGGCTGCTCCTGCAGCTTTGCACCTTGAGTCATTAAATACAGTTATTCAAAATTAGTTGTGGTGAGTTTCTCACTGTGGTCCGAGACTGGTGATGAGTAAAAGTAGTGACTGACTCAGATGTCTTGCACATAAGAATACTATACCAAAGAAGGAAATATTGGTTAGAATATATAATCCTGTAATGCTAGCCCTTATTGTAGACCATTGAGATTTAAGGGTTGAATTTTATTTGATTATTTTTTTAAAAAAGATTGTATGTGAACCTTTTATTAGTATTCTGGTGTTTTGTTTTAGCAGCTAATAGAATGAAAGATTTTTCTGTTAGGAGTTCAGGATAAATAGCTAATTCAGGTATTTATGATGTGTTATTCTCACCCTTCCTCCAATAAACAGAAAAATCCCCCAAATGTTTTAGGAGTTGGTGTTTCTTTTCTGATTTCAGTTATCTCCAGCCAGCTGATATATCTGTTTGTGTGCTCATAGGTGCCATAGATTTTTAGAGTTGGGAAGGTGTTTGTAGAGGTGAGGAAGTGAGGCCCAGAGGAGGTAATTGTCTGAAGTCTCGGGATGAGGCAACTTACTCTCATTGTTCACTCTGTCCAGAAACATCTTTGTTCAAATCATTGGAGCAGTGTTAGTGAAAATGTTATTAGAAATGGGATGGGGTGGGAAGAGAGGTGTTAGTGGAAGAAGGGAAAAGCAGTTTGGGGAGTGGTGTAAAGAGAGATCCTTATTCCCCGTTTTTAAAATTCCCAATTTTAAATTCTTGGGATTGCAAGACATTACTAACTATAATTCTTCTTGATCCTGGATGAGAGGATCTGGGTATTATTCACAGGTGTTTTTGTGGCTTAAACATATATTGAATTTTAGAAGTGCTTCAGTTCCTAGAAAAGCATGTAAAAATGTGTTCTTTTAGAATGACCTTCCACCTTTTGGTTGGTGGGGGACAGTGCCAAGACACTGCATTTTTTTTCATTTAAAAATTGATCTGGGGCTGGAGCGGTGGTGGCTCAGTGGTTTCGGTGCTTGCCTGGCAAGCACGAGGACCCAGGTTCAAACCCCAGCACCATGTACACAACTGAGTGTTGGAGCAACTGAGGCCATGTGAAAAACTAAATTTGTTTCTCTCTTTCTCTGTCTCTCTTACTGTCCCTCTCTCTTTAAAAAAATAAAATAAAATTGATCTGATAAGACTTTTGTGGTAAAAGGGTCCATAGGGGGAAGGAACGGATAGATAAATACCTACCACCTGCCATCTGTCCCAAAGCTGCATGACTAGATCTGGTCTTTTTTATACTTACACTTTGTAAAAACAAAGAAAATAACAAATAAAAAAGATTGGTGGATACTTTTTTCTTTTCCCAAACTTGAATTTTATGGAGAAGAGTACTCAAATGAAGGTGCAGTATTTTTCCTTCCATTTCTTACTCAGATTGTATTCTGGGTACTTAGACTTACATAACAAAGTTTAACAAAATGCTTATGGCACTTACTATGGTTGACCACAGGATTATAATTATTTTTATCTTTAAAAAGTGTATCTCCAAATTGATTTCTAATCCTTAGTGTTTAGTGAATTTGTTTCTGTCATATCAAATGTTAGTTATACTTATGTTTCTTATGACAGAATTCTATCAATTCCATCTTAAATACTGCCCTGCAAAAGCAATATGAGATTATTAGGAGATTTCCCCCTCCAAAAAAAAAAAAAAAGACCAAATATTTGTTCTCATAAATACTTTTGTTTTTAGTAGATATGACTTGCACTATATTATGTTTAAATTTTTGGTTATAACCTGCTCTATTCCAGAAAGAAATTTAAGGTGGCACTTTTTTTTTTTTAAAGAAAGAGAAGGAAGGGGAAAGTGAGAGAGCAAGATATAATCAATTTTATTTTTTCATCTGATCTTTGACTCTCAGACACTGAGTTGTATATGTGGTACTGGGGTTTGAAATTGGGTCCTCTCGTATGTCAGTCAAGTACTTCAACTGCTGAGCCGCTGCTCCAGCCCCTAAGGTGGCACTTTCAATGACAGTTTTAAATCTTCAAAACTGCCTGAAATTCATGTATTAAAAACTGGTAATTAGGGGCTGGAGGGTGGCTCAGCGGTTACAGCACTTGCCTGGCATGTGCAAGTACATGGGTTCAAACCCCAGCACCCACATACACAACTAAGTGTCGGAGCAATGAAAGCCATGTGAAAAAACTCAATAAAAATTGATTCTCTCACTGTCTTCTCTCTTAAAAAAAACAAAAAAACCCCAAAAAACTGGTAATTAGAGGCTGGAGTGTTAGCTCAGTGGTTACAGTGCTTACCTGGCATGTGCAAGGACGGGGGTTCAAACTGTAATACCACATACACAACTAAGTGTCAGAAAAACAAAACCCAGATGAAAAAAATAAATAAAATTGTTTCTGTCTCTCTCTCACACACACAATCTCCCCACCCCCTTTAAACAAAACAAAACAAAAACTGGTAATCAGCAGGATGGAGGATGGTGAAACATGCCTGTAATCCTTGCTCCTCAGGAGGCCGGGCAGCAGGAGGAT
>PVKS010043118.1:0-15066 GCA_004027875.1 Aplodontia rufa | reverse complement strand
TTGCCAAAATAAAGATATAGAATATTCTCAGTGCCCTTTCCAAGATTTCCACAAACTTCTTTCTAGTCAGTGGTTCCTCTCTCATAAGAGGAAACCACATTCTAATTTTTATTACATTAGTTTTACCAGTTCTTGAACTTCATAAATAGTTATATAGTAATTATTCTTTGATATCTAATTTCTTTTGCTCAATATTTTATCTGTGGGAATCACTTGTACCGTTGAGTTTACCAATAGTTCTTTTTTCTTACTGTACAGTATTCCTTGTCTGAATGCACCACGGTTTATTTTGTTGCTGGATGTTTGGATTATTTCCAGATCCAGGCTCTTTTGTGTTGAGATGCTGTTCTGACAAAGGCTGAAGCCTTTGTTGTGATTCCATCTTTGTGCATCTTCTCTTTCTGCCCTTCATTCTGTCAATCTTGAAAAAAATCCCTAATCTTCTTGCATGCTAATCAGCTCTATCTCCAGTCTACTTCCTGAACTTGATCTGCAGCAACAGCCATGATGGATTTATTATAATATGTGGCTGAGCTGTTTTATTTTGCTCCAAGACTTGGAAAATCTCAACCTTAGAAGTCAAGTTATCATAAATCCCTGCTCAAAAGGCATAGAAGCTGGCATGCCAGGTACACTGTCAGATTGAATGTTATGGTCAAAGGTGATTTTTCTAAACATGAATGAGCATTCTCTAGGTTTGGGGACCAAAACTTAATGTAAAATGATAAAAGTGGTATTTTAGGAGGCATAATCTGGCTTGGTATGTATACAGTAAACTGAAGAAGCATTTACTTTTTAAGAAAAAAGGAGGGATGTGAGGGCCTTTGTAGAGAAATGGGGTTCAGGTTAAGAGTGACATGGTCATGGATAGGATTGTCAACAAGGCAAAGGGAAAGTTAATGATGACTGCTGCTTTGACTCCTGATGGCTGTGATTCCATTCTTATTCATCCATTTGGGTTTGAGGGAAAAGGAGGAAAAATATGCAAAAGAGCACACTTTTGAAAAATATAGATGCAAGGAGGTAATGCTGGTATGGGATAAGAAGATGCAGAGCCAGTTCAAGAGCATGACATAGTGATAAATATCCATCAAGGATAGAGATATATGGGCCTTTTATATAATGAAGAGATTCACAAGAGAGAGAATGATTGAGAGGATGGATTACATAGGATCTATTAGTTATCTGTTCCTGCCCAAGGAATTACCCAGTGGAATTAGCAGTGGAAAATGGCTGCATATTTATTATTTCACAGACTGTGAGTGAGCATCAAGGTGCAGTTTAGCTGGGTGCTCTGACTTTGGGTCTCTCACGGGGCTGCAGTCATCTCAAGATTACCTGGGAATGATTCGTTTGCAAGTTGTCTCACATGTTTGTTGGCAGATTTCTACTTCTTGTGGATTGTCAAAGTGAGTTTCAGTTCTTCGTGAGCGGTCTACACCTTTGGCTCCTTGCTATGTGGGTGTCTCCACTGGCCTACCGACAACATGGCAACAAGCATGAGAGAGGGCAGAGAGGATGCCAGCAACACTGAAAGCTAGCAAGAGGGAACTCAGACTCTTTGGTGACTTCATCATGGAGAGGACATCCCTTCACCTGAGTGGTATTCTTTGTTGAACTAAGTCTGATTAGGTGCTAGACACATCCAATGGATAAAGATTTCATAAGGCCCTGGGTACCAGGAGGCAGGGCCATGGGAGCTCTGTCAGAGTGACCAGCCATATCTACATAGAGTAATATTCAAGGACATATACATATACTATAAGAATCCTCTATGTTTAGGGAACTTTACAGGTAGAAAGTTCCTTGAGAATATTAGAAATGTTTTCCCTTGATAGGGGGCCATATGTCAGTGGAGATGTTTTTGGCATTTACTAATGCACTCAGTAACTTGATTTGAAAAGTGAACAGTGCAATACTGTATAATTTCAAACACTTTTCTAGAAAAAATGTACTACCTTTAATTAGAATGATTTAAAGCTGTTAAGATTCTTGTGAGAAATAATTTTTAAGTGGATGTGTCAAGATAAAAACAGCAGTTGTCAAGTGAAGAAAATGGTAATTTGTACATGTGCTGTCTGGCTTATGAGCAATCGGGTCTTTAAATACTACTAAATGAGCATTTGTGCCTGCAATTTCTTTTATAGCAGCCACTCTGGCAGTTTGGAATTCTAACTGTTGGAATGCTATTGTTTGTGGTAAATATTTGTCCTGTGACTAGGGAATTAAATTTGGTTCCTACCCTGTAATATAGACAAAAGGATCACTAAAGAAGGGGAAGCATTTAAGCAATTCAGTTCAGCAATTGGCTGAACACGTAACATGAGCAAAGAATTCTGGGTGATTATAGAGTGGAATAATAACAATAATGAAGACCACTCTTTGATGAAAGCAAATCAAGTGGCTTTAAGCATTCAAAAAAGCTTGAATTCTATCTGTAATCTTATTAGGCTAATATTAATTTCCCTAGCAAGCTTTTTGTATTTGGACATTGAAGAGCTGGGCTTTTGCTTGACCTCTGGGGCAGGGTTTCTTAGTAGTGGCAGTATTGACATTTTGGGTCATGTCATTCTTTGTTGGAGGTGGGGCATCCTGTGCATTGTAACATGTTAAGCAGCATTCCTGACTTCAGTTCATCAGATACCAGCAGCTCTGCACCCACAACACCAGTTTTGACAACTAAATGTGTTTCCAGATATTGTCATGAGTACTCAGGGGTAGGACGAGAGAGAGAAAAAAATTGCCAACATACAGGAATTGATTTATCTTTTGAATTAGAGATTCTGAATTATCTGTATGTAATGTAATCTTATTTTTATACACTGAGTTTATAAGTATTGTCTTTTGGTCCTCAAAACGAAATTTCATATGCTGTGTAAAATCATTCATTCTCCTGTTCATTGAGCTAATAAACACTCATTGAGTGCTTACTACCTACAAAACACTTTACCCAGGCCTTGGAGAAGATACTGTGGAAAATAGATAACAAATTCTTGTCCTCAAGAAATTTGAGATGTCAGAGGACATATTGTGGGGATGTAGGTCATTTATGCACATAACTTTAATCTATGTAGAAAGCACTAGGTTTAACAAAAGAAAGTGACACAATTCTATGAGTTGTAAAGAGAGGAACTTCTCTTTTGCCCCTGCAGACAAGTGGTGGGTTAAAAACTGATTCCTGAGCTGATATTCTGAGAACTGAGTTGAGTAGGGTGAGACTGATCTGTAGTCTGGGAATATGAGAGTAGATTTGGAGTTGGCACTGGATCTCTGGAAGTAAATATCAAATCTGATAGGGCCAGGCAAAGGGATGGAAACCCAGTCTTGGGCTTCAGCCCAAGATTCCCAACCACAAGGATAAAGATGGGGGCAGCATGTTCAAGAGGACGAGTAATGTAAGAGCCCAAAGAAGTTTCCTGAAACACTGATAACAGCACCTGTTCCCTTTTATAGGAGAACTTCTTACAAGCTCCATAGCATAAGGGGAGGGGAGACTTTCTGATGGTACCCAAAGTGTTCTTCTCTTACCTGTGGTACCCAGTGTCTCCACATGGGTGCATGGAGAGCAACCCCAGGCCCAGCAGAGGCTCCTTCCAGGTAACTGCTATGTGCCAGCAGCTCTACTGTAAGTACCTGTTTATTTGGGTGAGCCTTCTAAAAATCAAAAATCCTCCAGATGTGGCATTATTGCCCACAAATCTCTCTTGGTGGTACAGTTCTTGAAGTGTATGCCAAAGGTTGTTAATAGGTATTCACTTGGAGAGTCTGACAAATTAGATTTTGAAATGCCATATACAACAAGACACACACATTTCTTTACTGTAGAACTTATTGGAGTCTTCTAGGCATATCATAAATCACACATGGAGGGAGGGATACTCTAGCCTTTCCCACATGGATTCAATTACAAAGCCATTTTTATTGTGTAATATCTCATGAGAACATGATCCATGCTTTGGATAACTGACTTGTTATGAATGAGTTTGTAAATGAGTAGCTTTTGGCAACTCTGTGGACTTTAAGTGTACAGGGGCATAGCAGGAGACGTACAAAAGCCTATGAGTGCTCATAGGCTCTATCTTCCTCACCTGCTGAAAAAAGTGCCTGGCTTTCCCTACTTGGCTTTCTCACTTCTCCTGTCCCATCAGATAGATTTCTGTCTTCATCACCAACTTCTTGGATTTTATTGTACATCACTAAGTGTGAGCTTTGGAGATGTCAGCTAATTACTCTACAATGGTCAATGAGCAGATGGTAGGAGAAAAAGATTAGAAATGTTAAGCAGGGGCTGGAGTGGCTCAGTGGTTGGAGCATGTGCCTGGCATGTGTGAGGACCCAGGTTCAAATCCCAGCACTACGTACACAACTGAGTGTCAGAAAAAGAAAGGCCAGATGAAAAAATAAATAAGGTGGATTCCCTCTCTCTCTTAAAAAAGAAAAGAAATGTTGAAGGGGAAGTCAAAAGTGGGACAGGTTTGATGAGCAGTTGGTGTGCGTGCAGGGTAGATGCGCGACCTTGACAGCAGCCTTCATGCATCTTGGGGTTTGAGAAAGAGGAAATGTTGGTCATAGAATATTTTTTTCTGGGTGCTCAAGTTGTTATATCCTCATCAAACTGCAGTAAACATCTTAAGTGCTTGTTATTTGTTAATTGTTGCTAGGGTAAATTTCTTTAGACATGAAAATGAGATGAGGTAGGACTTTAAGGTGCAATCCAAATGTCCTGAGTTAATAAGAGTTATCATAGGGAATGTTTAAGGGGAATCAGAGATCATGGGTTAAGGCAAAGCACAGTTAGAGAATGTGTGTCCTGGGAAGAAAGACAATGGAATGATATGGTGAAATCTTTTAATTTTTTTAAAATCTTTTTGCATATTTTCTCGGAAATTGGAACTGTTTTTCTATTTCTTAAGGTTCTAAGGAGCTGCCAATCACACAAGCAGCCTGCTGCCTCAGACCAGACATGGGCATGCAGAGTGGGCCTGGGCAATCAAACCTGTTTCCATAGCCACAGGGATGAGCACACGACCCACTGCAGGACAGTCAGTCATTCTCTGTAATTTTATATTGAGGAAAAATGGAGCAGAGAAGCTTTGGTGTTACTAAACAGAAATGTCTAGAAAATTCTAGAATTATCTACATTCTCATTTCTCTGGCTACTCTGCCCTTTAATATGAGTATGAGGAAGAAGCCAATCTGTGGAAGAGGAGGAGGCTAACAGGAAGAATATGAGAACAAAGGAGACAGTAAAATATAATCACATTATCTAAGTTACTAGGCTTCTTGTGGCCCACTTTCCTTTGGATTTCCCTGATTTGAGCTAGTCATTTTCAAGCCTAACTCGTTGAAGTTATGTTTCTGACATTTGTAACCAAGTGCGTCCTGATGAATCAGTGTTCAGAGTGCATCGACGTCAGATAGGTGTAGATGGCTGCAATGAGAGAGAGGCCGCGCAGCTGGAGGGAACAGGCATCGTGTCAGCTTTCCCAGGAGATCCATATGCTTAGGGCAGAGACTGGTGGGGAGCCTGGAGGTGTGAGGGGGAGTGGGAATCATAAAGGGAGTAAGAATTGAGAAGTCAAGTTTTTTTCCTGTGTTGGCTGCTTTCCTGTGGTGCTAAAGCAAGATGACTGATGATTAGATTTTGAGAAACCTAAATTTATACTCTAAAGATCTATCATTTTTTCCTCTTGTCTGTTTCATCACCCTGGTCACCATGCTACATTTGGGTGATAAAAATACAGGCCCACAGTTTTAATCAGTTGTTAATTTTTAGCACTTGTTTATGGTTAGAAGGGATTATGTGTACCAAGAAACTATGATGCTTCTTCATGATCATCTGGTGAGGTGTGTAGACTGTGGACATCAGCGTGATGGAAAGGTGGTAGCCTCTCTCACATCCTGCCCAATACCATTACTCTCACATGGTCTGTGCAGGGGACGTACTTTACTGCATGGTGTCCACAGTTTCTCCTCACAGACACTCCTGTATTTCTTTCAGATGTTCATTCTGCACAAATTATGTTCTTACTCTGTGTCTTTGGGAAAGGCAGTAACTTGGGTGATGCACTTTGAAGTAGGAAGCATTTGGGTTCTTGAGAGAAAAGATAAACTATTGATTTTTTTTTCCACTGGTAACCTGGGACACGAACAAGAGCCATACTCCAGTTTTTTTCTTGTTGTTTGTTTTCTCTATTCTTCTTTTAAAAATGTCTGTGTGCAGCTGTCTTGGATGCTTGATTGTCATCTCCCCTCTCTTCTATTCTCTATACATCTCTAGGTTTGATGTAGTATAGCCTGGAGTTGAATTAGAAACCCATTTCTGAAGGTAATTGAACCGGGAAATTAATTTGATCTCTAGGGTATGCGCAGGGAATGAGGTGTGCGTATGGCTTAGTGGGGGAAAATGCAACAGCAGATGTGGAGATTTGGTCAGTAAATTCCCCATAATGTGGTGGCAGGTCTGGGAACCCCTAGCCATCATCCAGGACCTTTTCTCCCTAGATAAAAGGGGCATTGGGCTATATGTCCTTTTGGAATTTGATGAATATTTGCTGACTTTTAACTAGTTACTACTGCTATGGTAGGTTGAAGAAACTTGGGGCATGTAGCCAAGTCAATGGAAATTGTTGATAGAAATGATGATAATGATGATAACAAAACTGATATTTAATGAATAGTTACTGTGTAAGGTGCTACTGGAAGAACTCCACTTGTCATCTCCCTTCATGAGGGCACCCCTCCCTAAGATTAGAAAACAGACTTCAAGATAGAACTCATACACCTAGTGTATACCCAAATCTCTCTGACCCTGGAGCCTGAACTGTAAAGGCGGAGATTGAGACTTGGCTAGGGAATGATGCTGTGATATGTCTATCAGGGAATGGCCATCTTGCTAGGCAGTTGTAGTGGATGCTGAAGCCTGGGTTGGAGGGCTTTTGACAGGGCTGTTGTAGAGGAAATCCTTACACACTGAGGTGAAGAGAACAGAATGCAGTCTCAGAGGGGAACAGCAGCATGGGGGCAGTGACCTGAGAAGATGTTGCCCAGGTAAGCTGGGGTCATACTTAAGGATTTGTTGACCTAATCCTGAAAGCCTTGGGAAGTAGCAGAAAGTCTTATAACAGGAGAGGGACTTGCATTTTTGTAATATGACATTCTTCTCACTCTGAAAAATGGGTCCAAAGGGCCAGATTGGAGGCAACAGGAGGTTAATTTTAGGAGCTCGTTTCATTGGTACCATTAACATGAGAGCTCATTTCAATGACATCCTGAACTAAACTACATGACTGAAATAATTAACCAATGTAGTCAATCTCATTCCCAAATGGTTAGTCTTCCAAACTGTCATTTTTCTCTCCCATCTTAAATTCTCTCCACCTTGTCAAGAAAATGTGGGATGGTTTCTGAAGAAGCCACTCATGCAATATGGGTGTGTAAGAAGGACTAGTGCAAATAGTGGTGTTACCCTGTCTCTGGATGCCTTAAGGGGTCTGAGTGAGGGACAGTTACATCTTTAAAGAAGGTGGAGGAGGCTGACCTGAAGGACTGGATTGGCTGAAGGGTAGGAGTGGAAGGACTGAAGGTGCCATCTGTTCTGTGTATCAGACCCCTTTGGGGGAAGTAGAAGAAGCTGTGAGCTGAGAATCAGGACACTTGTGGTTAAACTATAGGAACTTGGCCCTGCCTCTTAACCTCCTAAGTTGTTTCTCTAGAAAGCTGAAATGATAATTCCTGCCTTGTGTTTCTTACAGTATTATTAAGAGGATTCAGTAAAAGGGCATATATGGAAACGCTTAAAAAGCCACAAATCATTCTATACACATTAATTATCATGTTCAGTCATTGAGGTAGCTAACTTCACTGGGAAAGCATGTGCATATTTTAAAATTTCACTTTTCTCAGGGGCGTGAGCATCATTTCTAGGATCTGACAGTCGTTTCCTTCGTAAACCATAACAGCTTGCATTTCTGTCTTGGGGCAACAGTAGCATTGAGCATTAAGCATGTGGATTTTGGAGTTGTATAGATACAGATTTAATTATATAATGTGCAGTTAGACACTGGTGTGAGTTTGCTGAAGTTATTTAACTTTACTCACCTGCTTCCTTGTCTGCAAAATGGGAATATTAGCTTAATAAGCCTGTTTGGAAGATTAAATGAAATATTACTTGTGAAGTGGATACCCACTGGCTTTTCCATGTGAAGATTTCACTACGTGGAAGCTGTCATTATTTTGGTATGCTTTAACATTGGCTACATCTTCTATTTTAATCATTTTTAACATTATCAGTGGGGAAGTTCTGATTATTATCCTTTTGTCCACTTAGGTCGTTTTGCCTGGACTATGTATGTTACGGGTCCTCTACCCCATTCCCCTAAATTCCTTGGGAAGTGCTCTTGGAGAGGAGGATAATGATGAGAGTAAATGACATTGGGGAAGTTCAAGTCTTGACTCCCCAGGCCCCTGGGACTTCATCACCATAGAGAAGTGCCCAGCAGCCCTGTGTTGCTGGTAGCATTCACTCATTGCAGACCCTGGGCAGAGCACAGGGCCCAGCGTCTGTGAGGTGGCTGACGCACAGCTGTGCAGTGTGTTTAGCCAGTTACAGGGAGGCCCTGGGCCCAGGGTGCAGCTGGGGCTCGTGATGTCACTGAGGAATCTCAGCACTTGGATGGCTGACAGATGATCTGCACTTGCCAGGAACGCACTGGAAGTCAGAAGGGAATCGGCCTCCGGAAGGCACATGCTCACTTCTGCCTGGAGCCTGTCAAAATCAGCACAAGACGCTCTGTAGTTTGGGATTTTTTTCCCTGCTAATTGTTGCCAACACGAAAGAAAGTGAAGAAAATGTTAAAAGGGACTTCTACCTGTCCTACAGCCACTGATCCTTTCTAAGCAGATGGATTAGTAATTATTCCCATCTATAAGGGGCAATATGCAACTCCACCTTCTAGCATCTCACCTAGGGGTTCCTTTGCCGAAGCCTGGGACATAAACAGAGCAAAAACTGTAGGGGGAGCTATTTTGTTTTGAATGCAGACTGATCTTTTAAGTCAGCCAGCTACTACTAAAATTCCAAGAGTTTCCTTTAGAGAAAGATTTTACATTCTGGGGCATGATGAAATGCTATAGAAAGAAGCTCTGTTTATCATACAGGAAATTTCATAAATATGCATCAGTGTGAGTCTAAGCTAGGAAATGAAGCACATGTTCTCTCAGTTATATCAAATGATTGGGCATTTCAGGTGTAAGGGAAAAAGTGCAGGCTTTAAAACCTGAACAGACCTGGATTGGGGTTCTAATTCAACCAGTGGTTGTAATAGCTAAGTGGCTGTGGGCAGTTTGCTTTATAAATCTATAAGTTTGACACAGAAAAATCTGTCCCCCAGAGACCTTATTTGGAATTAATGTGATAACTGCATTTAAAGCCTGCATTTAAAGTGCTTACAAAATTATTTTTTACACCCCACCCCTATATCTCTAGTGTGTGAAATATTTTACCCATTCATACCTACCTAGAAATTTTGCTTCTTTGCTTGTCTTCTTGCCTTTTATATGGATGATATTAGCAAGTTCACAAAACAGAGCATGTACTCAGAGTGAGTTTTACTGTGAGGCTGGGCATCCCTCATCCATAGCCTTGATAGAAAGGCTTGAAGATGGAGTCTCCACAGAACAGTGTTTGATGTTGCTGGGTGGAAGTAATTGTGTCCAAGCACAGGCCAGGGAGAAAATAATGACAGAATGGCATTTGCTTCAGTGGAGAGTCCTGGGCAGTGATTTGAAAAGTGTTCCTGTACAAAAGCATATTTCCTGGCGTGCCATGGATCTATGGCTGTGGCAGCCCAGGTGCTGCTCTGCATTACCTGGACATAATATTCTGCTCAGGTTAAGCCTCTGTCAGAACTCAGAATGTCAGAAGTTACAGCAAGCCAATTTCTCGGCTCCAACAAACAAAGATTGCTTTGTAATCCATGTTATAAATCAGAAACGGGGATTACAACTATGTCAAGAGAACTGTTACTGGTTAACCAATACATGGAAACAAGGTAGGCGAAAAAAATACAGACCCATATGAGCCCAGCATCATACCACAAGGAAAACATTTTGCTGCTTCTTCCTCCTTCAGTTGGACCAGGATATCTAATGAGGAGGTACATCCTCTCAGGATATTACCTCAGAGTATATTAGAAACCTTGCTAAGAGGTTGTCCTCCTAATGTTTTTTTCTAGCCACGTTTGTACAAGAGAATTCCATATTTGATAGCATCCTGGACTTCCCATACTTAACAAAGGAGTCCTGATTTTTCCATGATGGTAACATTTAAGTTACTTCCAATCTAGTCTTAAAATAATTGTTGCACTTAAGAGGTATTCTTAGAATAAAGCTGGAAGGAAACACAGACAATTATTCTAGTTCCCTCATTTCATAAGTGACAATGTGAGGATTCAAGCTTGGCACCTTCTCAGGGCAGCATGGAGTCTGAGATCAGGGATGGGTCAAGAGCTTAGATGTGTCATCCTTTTGGGGCCATGGGGTATGAAGAGAATACCACTAGGTAAACTTGTAGGAAATCATGACATGCAGAATGTCATGGAGGAGGGACCACAAAAATCACGTGGGTTACCTTCTACAATCAAAGAAACCATGGCAGGGAAAAATTGAGCAACGCAGCAAGTGCAAACACAACTACTAAATGAGGGAGCAGAGATTTGAACTTGTTGCATCTGGATGTCTGGTATTAATGAGAAACTCTCCTGGCATCAGCCAAGAAATGTGCTTGATGAATTTATGTTTAGCATATTTTGAGATGTTTCTGGTCCTGCTTCATTGGTCTGTGATGAACCTTGCACTTTGGGAGCACCTGGGAGAGGTGGGAGTTGGAATTTCTGCCCAGCCTGAATAAAGAGGGTTATCCAACCTCATCTCCATTCTTACACCACATGGGAGAATAGGTTGGTATGACAGGAGGACCCTCAAGGGCCATGAATGTGTGTTTTATGATGGGGGCTGTTCTGTTTGAGAGGTTTGTTGTTTCCTCTGTGCCCCTTTGCTTCTTAGAGACTCTTCCTCATAGCCCCCAGGAGACAACCATGGCTCCTCTGATTGCACTAGGGCTAAGACACAGATGGCCCCTATCAGATGGCTGGAGTGAGGAAAAGTGGAGAAACGCATTGGAAAGTTATATACACTGTGGTTGGAAGTTATTATCTCAGCACAGCCTGATCAGTCATGTGATTCTAATCAGAAAGCAACCATGAAAGCAAAGCAGGGATAAATGAACAGATGAATGAATGAATGAATGAATGAATAGATATGGAAGTCATTATCTCAGCACACCCTGATTAGTCATGTGATTCTAATCAGAAAGCAACCATGAAAGCAAAGCATGGATAAATGGATGAACAGATGAATGAATGAATGAATGAATGAATGAATAGGTATAGTCAAAGCCAGTGAAGCACAAGGAAAATTATGCATATGCTTTCCCTTTTCCTGGCTTAAAGGGGTGCATGAACCTTGATGTTTTGGGTCCCAGTCATAAAGCTAACAGAGTGGAAGATAGAGGAAATAAAAATGGGCCCAAATTATGTCATCTGATTATTTAATTATGCCCTAACCCAACTTTTACATTGGGGGCTAATAGCTTCTCTCTTTCTCTGACTTAAGTCAGTTAAATTAAGTTTTCAACCCCATCCAAGAGAAAGAGTTCTGACACATAAACCTCACACTGGCAATAAGTACTTTGTTTCGCAAGATACCCAGCCAAAGTTTAAGGCAAAAAAAAGAAGTGGTGGATTGGCAGCTTTTTGATTATAGTTGTTTTACTCACTTTTTGTTTCGTTGTTTTTCTACAAAACATTTAAGAAATTCTCCAACTGGGGGCTGGAGCGGTGGCTCAGTGGTTTCGGCGCTTGCCTGGCAAGCACGAGGACCCGGGTTCAAACCCCAGCACCACATACACAACTGAGTGTTGGAGCAACTAAGGCCATGTGAAAAACTAAAATAAAGTTGTTTCTGTCTTTCTCTGCCTCTGCCTCTCTCACTGTCCCTCTCTCTTTAAAAAAAAAAAAAAAAAATAAAGAAATTCTCCAGCTGAATCCAACTTGGTCCCTAGATTCTGATCCTTTGAAGCAAGTACATTTTCTTCTGTTTTCTTCATGGTTCTTGGATACTGTGATTATAAAAGAATAAGACATGGAAAGATTCGGCCAGGGTAAAATGAAAAAAAAAAAAGTTTAGCAACCTTCTAAGGGGGTTAGAAATGATTGAAGTGTGAGGGGAAAAAAGAGTGAAAGTGAAATATCCAAGTTTTGAGGTTGACTTTATTTTCCAAAAGCTTCTTATTTTCCAAATTGAGAAGGCCAAAAACACAATTAGGAAAGGCTTGCTTGGGAAGGTTTGCATTAATTAAAAGCAATGCCCGTGGAAACACAGCATCTCTCTTTGAAAATAATCTTGGCACTGAAACTCACTGGCCATAAACCAGCCTTGCCTGACTGAGTTCCTTTGTTTATCCTTGAACTAATCACTATGGCTCCAGGGGTGTGATGCTGTGATTGGTCAGAGTTGTATCACATGTCAGTTGTATCACAGTTTCAACTGTGGAGTTAATGAACATTGCCCTGTTGACATTATGGGATAGGTTTTCTCAAGGAAAATCAGGGTGCAAAACACGCAAGTCAGGTAAGTAACAACAGAAAACATCCATCCTAGAGTCTTCTCTAAAGAGGTGTATTCGTCCATTTTTACTGCTGTAACACAATACCTAAGGCAGACTAATTGTATAATGAAAAGAGGTTTATTTTAACTCACAGTTTTGGAAGTTCAAGGGCGTGGTGCTGGCATAGGCTCACCTCTGGTTGAGGACCGTTTTGATTGTGTTACATCATGGTGGGAGTGTGTGCAGGGTGTGAGAACACATTGCAAAAACAGGAAGCCAGAGGAAGACTGAGGAAGTTTCCCCAATGCCCCTAAATGGCTCAAGAAGTTCCCTCCAGACATCAACCACTGCATTGCCACACTGAGAACCAGGCTCCCAACTCTTGTTGTTTAGAGGAAAATCAACACTTGAACCATGGCATACTGTGTAGAATTTAAACTCCTTTAACGACTCACTTCTAAGTAAAACAGTTTTGCCTAAGATAATCATTTCTATAAGATTTAAAGAAAATAAACCTTCTTTGCCACATCGGAGATTTTACACTAACAGGAATAGTTCTGCAACACTGAAAATCTTAGAAACTTAGAATACCATTGGTTTATTGTAATACTGAGAAAGTAAATATTCAGTATTATGAAATCATAAAGACTTCACTTGCAGTGTTTTGTTATATGACCTTATTATAGACTCAAGATTTCCTGCAGAGTGCGTTAATGTAAATAATTTCAGAGCCATAAAACTGTGTAGCTTCTGTAAAACTCTCTGCCCTAGGTTCCTTAAATATACCACTTTCTAGAACTTTCTCAATGATGCAGCTTTAGAAAAAGATCACACTGGTTGGTGTGACTAATTGGCCCCACTAGAATGGTTCTGGTAATCTCTTTGCTCCTTTGCGAGGGATTTCATAAAACACAAGATGTATATGTTGTGTTGTTTCAAAGACTCCAATTTGGTAATTTCCCCATCACATCTTTTTAATCTTTCCTTTCAAAAAATATTGATGCAGAAATAATTTATTAACTTGAAAACTGTTTTCTCATACATATAAAGAGATAAAGATGGATACTCAACCATAGGAATACAAGACTGTGGCCTGCTTTTGCATAAGGGGAGTGGGTACTGTTGAACGTATGCAGTGTTGGAGGAAAGTAAGATGATTGTCATGCCTTTATGACCTAACTTGCCCTTCTTCCACTGGATGCTCCATGGTCAGAGACAGTTGATCATGCTATCCATCATATTTTCCATTTCCCTTTTAGTAAATTTTCTGGTTTTAAAATTACTGTTTTGTTGGCTTGATGTAATGTTATGCAGTTGAAAGAGGCATACTCAAATGAAACAATATCTGATTTTTTAAAAAGACCTTTGTTCTTAAATTCAGAAAGCTATAAACTCTCTAGTAGCACATTTCATTAACTCACCAGCAATACTATATAAATGATGGTACTGTATTGAGTCAGTGCCTTGAACCTGAATCAAGAGATTAACTTCCCTAGGAACTGTCACATTTTACTCTTAAATTATGGTGAGTAGGATTTTTTTGTTTGTTTGTTTTCATTTGTTTTGTTTGGGCTTTGAAGTTGAATTATTCTCTTTACTTAGTTATGGTAATCAGAAAAGACTTTTCTTCCCAGCTCAGGTTGGCATGTTTTTCTGTAGGCAGTTAACATCTGTCCCCCTCCCTCGTGATGTCATTCTTTTGTTATTATTCACGTTCATCAATTTCTAAGCATTTCTCTAAAATTAAAGGGTTTTGACATGTTAAACTGAATCCCATTATTGACGATATTAAACAACACCTCTAAAAACTGCTTTGTAAGCTTCAGTGTGGGTTTCTGTCATTACTTTTGCCTCTATTTTGAGAAAGAGAGAAGATGAAAGAGTTTAGAATTCATTGATGTCTATCTGCACTTCTTCAAGAGAGAGAATTTTTTTTTTCAATCTGGGTTTTATTTTTCCTCCACTTAGTTGTGTATGCGGTGCTAGGGTTCAAACCTGGGTCCTCAAGTGTTTCAGGCAAGCTCTCTACTACTGAGCACCTCTCCAGCCCTGTATATGTTCTTTTAGACTAAAAAATATGGTCTAGGAGTGGAGAAACTTGTTTCTTAACTGCATTCTGTGATACCCATTTTCAAGAGGCATATGAGCCTGAGTATAATTTTTAAGAATACTCATTGCTACCATGTTTGTATCAGCTAAAAATCCTTAAAAAATTAGGGATGAGTCCACCATATGACCCTGCTATTCCACTCCTGGGTATCTTTCCAGGGGACTTAGAATCAGCACATTACAGTGACACAGCAATATCAATGTTCATAGCAGCACAATTTACTATTGCTAGGCTATGGAAACAACCCCGATGTCCCTCACTGGAAGAATGGATCCAAAAACTGTGGTAC
>PVKS010043117.1:0-15059 GCA_004027875.1 Aplodontia rufa | reverse complement strand
GCTGCGGGGCTCGGATTGCCCTCCGCAGGCTGCTCGCAGACGCCCTGTGGACGCCTCCTCTCGGTTTCTGCCGGGAATAAGCTGCTGGGTCCTCCGGGTCCCGGAGCTGCAGGCGGACTCTCCGGTAATGTAGGGTCGCTAACGAAGGGTGATTAAAGCTTGCAGGGAGCCTGGCACCCTCTGTTGAGAGGGGGCTGATCAGGGCTGTCTGAGAAACACCCTTTTCACGCCCCTGCAAGTTCTGGGCTGCAGTTTTAAACAGCGGAACAGGACATCAAGCCCATGGCCAAGCGAGTCCACTCACGAGGATTTTTTAACCAAAGGATCTGTGTGGGTAACGAGAGGAGCTTGCGGAGCCCCTAAAAGTGCAGGGCATTAAGTGTTCTCCTCACATTTGCCAGGAGAGGTGGGCTTAGCATCCTCCCTTCCCCAGGTGGCAGAGCACCTGGAGTCACAGGCTTGGAGGGAGAGCGACACTTTGGATTTTTATTTATTTCTTATTTTATTTATTTTTTTGCAGCAGGGATTGAACCCAAGGGTACTTAACCACATCCCCAGCCCTTTTTATTTTCACACAAGATCTTGCCAAGTTGATTCCCCACTAAGTTGCTGAGGCTGGCCTCAAACTTGTGATCCTCCTGCCTCAGCCTCCCCAGCCACTTTGATTACAGGCGTGCACCTTTCTAAACCCATGTTGGGCTCCAGCCTCCTTCCACACCTTTGTTCATGCAATCATTTCCACCTGCAGCGCCCTCTGGTATGGAAACATCCAACTCCTTTGTCCAGTCACAGCTCCGCTGCCGCCTCCTACAGGAAGCCTTCTTTGACTTCTCCCGGGCAGCCTCCCTCACACTGCTGCTCCTTTGAGCCACCGCCACCCTTGATTTTTGCAACTTGTTAATGGGTCTTTTTCCTGTGTAGGTGGGAACTGTCTCAAGGACTAGGTCCCATTTGTGCCTGGGCCACCATGGGAAGCTGGAATAAGAAACTCCTGCTGTGGTTGGGGAAAGGAAGCTGATCCATTCTGCCTGGAGGCCGAGCCAGGCCTCCCTGTTGGATCTGTGACCTCCAGAATGAGACTCCCAGCTTGTGGTCCCCTAGGACCCTTCACTGGCTCCCCATAGCCCAGTCAGTGCTAGCGCCCTCTCCCAGCCCCCTGGGACCTCGCCACCCCCGAAGTCACCTGCCCTTTCAGGACCTGTGGCTGCTTCCCTCCCTGAAGTCTCCTCGCCTCTTCCTGCAACCTCCTCTTCCCGTCTCAGCCCGCAAACTCCTCCACACCCCTCGCCGCCCGGCTTAGCTGCCGCCTCCTCCAAGAAGCCCCTGCACCCAGCTGCGCCCTGGGGGCCCCGCAGGACCCCCGCAGCTGCACGGCCGGAAACTGTGCGCTCCTGAGAGAATGAGAGGCCCGAGTTCAAATCCTGCGGCCGCCGACTCAGCCCCGTGCGCAGGAGCTGCTTGGCGCCTCCGGGGTGGGGATCGGGTGCCGCAGGCCTGGCCGACACCGTCCCGTCCTGGAGCGGAGGAGGAAGCCCGACCACCGCAGGCGCTGAGCCCGGACACGGCTGCTGCTAATCACATGCAGAACGGGCCTCGCTCCCTGGCACCCACCCAGGAGCGGCGACTTCCTTTCTGTGGCTGCTGTGTGGCCCCCGGGGTCCCCCTCTTTGGAGAAAACTCCCTGGAAGAGAGAAGAAAAGCTCTCACGCTTCCTCGGAGCCCCCGCGTGCTAATGTGAAACCAGGAGAGGCCGATTCCCCCGAAGAGCTGCAAATCTCCCCCTCCAGCTCCTCGGCCCCAGCGTTCACGGCGCAATGGCGAGGGCTGTGTCCTGCTGTCCTGCTGCCTCGGCAAAGGCTCTTCCTGACCCAGGTGGACGCACACAGAGTCAGGGCTGTGGCATCTGTAGCCCTTGTCACTTCAGGGAACGTCATCGGGGCCAGATCCTCACAGATGGGGAACGGGTCCAGAGAGGGACAGTGAACTGCCCGAGGTCACACAGCAAGGGAGGAGAACCGAACTTTGGTCTTCTAAGCTCCAGGCCTGCTGGCCACAGCAGTCCACGAGGCTGGAGGGACTGTGCGGTGGCAGAGCCAGGCGGGGGACCTCTCCCCGTGTGTGACGGCCTCCCGTGGGCTCAGACCTGCTGAGGAGCAAGCCGGCTCTCGGCCAGGACAGCGACCCGGCCCGACCAGGCGTCTGCGGGGGGGCCTGCAGCTGCAGGAGGACTGAGCGCAGCAGGGCCTCGGGCGGGCAGACGCGGGGGTCCCTTCCCCTGGGGGCCCAGGGCCTCCCGGAGGCTCCGCTTACCTTTTGTAGGCGCCGTGCAGCGGCTGCAGGCACAGGAACTGCCAGTAATCCAGGCAAAGGGCCTTGAACTTGAGCATCTTCACCCTTCGGTGTCCAGCAGGAGGACGCCGGCCGGTGGGAGGCAGAGGCCTGGCTGCTGGGCCCGCCTGGTCCCCGCCACCACCCGGCCCTCGCTCACATGGCTGGGCCCTGCCCCGGCGCTGCAGCCCAGGATACAAAGAGCAGCCGCACAAAAGCCCGGCTCACTCACGCCGGCCGGGAAGCTGCTGCTGGGGCCTCCGCGGGTCCCCAGGGCAAACTGAGGCAGCTCTGGAGGGGCCGAGCCGGGGCCCCCAGACCATCATCCCGGGGCCCGGGACGCCAGGGCTCCCTACGGTGGCCGGCGGCTCGGCGAGCGCTTCCCCAGCCAGGCCCCGGGCTGAGCCGCACCTGGACCGGAGGCCACCACCCTCCTTGCTGTCCCCAGCAGCAGAGGCAGAGGAAGCCCCAGGGCAGCAGGGAGGGGCAGGTGGCAAACGGGCCGCTTCTGCCGGAGGAGTCACTGGAGTCGAGTCCGGGTCCGGCCTGAGCGAGGGGAAACTTAGCAGGAGCCACACGGTGGGGGCCGCTGCTCTGAAAGGCACAGAGACTGACAGGGCCTCCGGGTGCCAGCGCTGTTGCCGGGCGACGGGACACATTGATAAAATCTACAATGGAACCCGTGACAGCCGCTGATTGGCTGCCAGGGGGACCCTCTACGGGGAGGGCGGGGGCGGCTGCCTGGGCACTGCTGGGCAGGGGCAGGTCCAGGTGGAAAGGGAGGCTGTACGGGGAGGCTGGCCAGCCTCCCTCGCTCCCTGCCCTCACTGCAGTCTGGCTTTCCCTGGCTGCCTCGTGGCCCATTCCCCACAGCCCAGCAGCAGGGGACCTCGAAGTGTCACTCCTGTGCTCGCACCCTGACCCCTGACGGGTCCTACGGGTGGATGGAGTCACCAAGCTCTTTGTGCTCAGGCCTCTGCTCACGGCCCTGGCCTCCCTGACACTCCAGCACCCCTTGCTGTGTCTGAACCTCTCTGCTGGACACAGCCTCTGGAATGACCCGGCTTAGCCCCGAGCTTCTCCAACCCTCTGGGCTAGGTGAGGTGAAGGGAAGGATCTAAGCACGCGGACCACACCACATTCACCCCCTCTGGCTGCTTCAGGCCCATGTACTCCACTTACAAAGCGGCGCTCACCTCCCTTCCTGTCTACTCCTCCACAGAGGAAGAAACAGAGGGTCAGAGTAGACCCCTTCCGCAGAGGTGCACGCTGGAGCTCTGGGGCCGCAGGCCATCAGCGTCAGGTGGAAGCTGGTGCCACAGAGGAGACCGGGTTCTAGGTGCCCCGAGCCAGGCTGCCCAGCTTCCCGGGCTGCGGTGGGGAACCCAGAAGCTGACTCCACTCCACCCCGTGCTTCCCCCCAGAGGTGACTCTGTCACAGCTCCATCGCTGGGGACACTCTGGCCACATCTGTACAAAGCTTTGGCGTCACCATGGCGGGGGTGGGGGCTGGGACACAGGGTCTGGAGAGTGACTTTCCCAGGAACTGTCCCGCATGGGGCTCATTCCCAAGCCTCCCCCTCATGAACGGGGTGAGGCGGAGGGCGCAGGGCGAGCCCGGGGTCTTGGTGAGGAGGGCTGGGTGCAGGTCCCCACCTGACAGCCAAGTCAGTGGCCGTCGGCCCAGAGCCACAAGCCCTCTGCCAAGGTGGTGCAGGCTGGGCCAGCGGCCCTGAGGCGCAGCCCCGCCCCTCTGCCCTGGGACAAGGACATCAGCTTTCCTCTCACGCCTGCGCCTGCAGCAGAGGAAGCCGGCTGTGCCTTTGAAAGGCAGCAGTTACTGGCTGGGACCTTTGTTGCTGAATTCCCAGCCTGGGGCCTCCAGAACCTCTGTGGAGGCGGGGAGGCCCTGGCGAGGTGGAGGCGGAGCCCGGGTCCAGCCAATGCGCCTTCCTGTTCCCAGGCCTCAGATTTCCTTCTCTGGGAAATGGGAACGCTGAGCCAACGCTGCTGGGAGGTTAGAAGCGGCACCAGGTGCCAAGCATCTAGGATGCAGCGGCAGTGACGGAACCGTGCAGCACCTGCCTCCCCCAGGGATGGGGTGCTCTTCACCATTCCGGTTAAATGCTGTCCCGTCAGAGAGGCCGCCCTTCCAACACTCTAGTCCTTTCCTGCCAATTTATTTGCCTTCATAGCCCTTATCACCAACGCGCACGTTACATCAAAAACCGATCTGCAGCTGGGTGGGTGTGGTGGTGCACACCTGTGATCCCAGAAGCTCGGGAGGCTGAGGCAGGAGGATCGCGAGTTGGAGGCCAGCCTCAACAATTTAGCAAGACCCAAAGCAACTTAGCCAGACCCTGTCTCAAAATAAAAAAATAAAAACCAATTTCTTTGTGCATCTCCTGCCTGACACAGAAGCTCTGCAAAGTCAGCAGGATTGTCACCACGCGTTCCTGAGTGCCTGACACCCACAGGTGCTCGGGAAGTAATGGCTGAATTGAGGAGGGGGCCGAGCAGCGCCTGGGGCTCCTGCTTGTCTTCTTCTGACCCCAGCTCTGTCCCCATGGGGGGTGCACCTTTGGCTTCGCAGTCAAGTGTGGCTTGGTGGCCACAGCCCTGCCTGCTCTGGAGCTGAACCTGGGTGAGGGGAGCTCGGCGCAGCCCCCACCCAGCCCCCACTCGCACAGAGCACCAGGTGCTCACCCTTCATTCCAGAGCTTTCCTGGGCCGGCCCCAAGCAGGGCGCCTGACTGTCCAGCAGGGTGGGCAAAGCGGGTGCAGCCACACTGTCAGCCACGTGGGTCCGCGGATGCCAGGGACTCGGCTCCTGAGCCGGCTTCTTTCTTTCTTACTTTTTTTCTGGTACCAGGGATTGAACTCAGGGGCTCCCACTGAGCCACGGCCCCTTTTATTTCGGGCCTTGCTAAGTTGCTGAGGCTGGCCTCGAATCTGCGATCCTCCTGCCTCAGCCTCCCAAGCTGCTAGGATTTCAGGTGTGCACCACCTCGCCCTGGGGTCCAGCCCACCCTGTCCTGGATACACACAGACCTGTTTGCACCCAGAGCCAGCCTGGGAGGGGCCACATGCGACTGTGTAGTCACACACGTGTGCCAGAGCAGGAGTGCGAGGGTCTCACTGTGGGAGGAACCGGGTGTGTGACTGACTGTGTGTGTGGTTGTGAGACAACAGCGCAGTGAGCTGTGCACACGCAGGTGGAAGTGTGTGGTGGTGCCGGGGCTGTCGCACTAGGGTCCCCGAGTGTCCATCCAGCTGAGCCTCTGAGCGGTGAGTTCTGCGCCATGACGGTGCCGTCTCCCTGGGGTGATGACCGGGCAGCCTTCTCTAGGAAAACCCACTTCTCCCCGGGCTGGGTGGACTGCCGAGCGTGCAAGAATACGAGTGTGTGTTTGTGTGCACGGGTGTGTCGGATCCCGCTGTCCCTCCTGCAGGACACATCAAGGGGAGGATCCCGGCTCAGGGAAGCAGGACCCATGGCCTGGCCACCCCCTCCCTTCTTCCTGCAGCCGCTGGGGTCCAGAGCAGGTCGCCACGACCATCTCTCTCTCTCTCTCTCTCTTTTTTTTTGTACCAGGGATTGAACTCTGGGGCTCCCGCTGAGCCATGGCCCCTTTGATTTTTCATTTTGAGACAAAGTCTCACTAAATTGCAGAGGCTGGCCTCAAATTTGCGATCCTCCTGCCTCAGCCTCTTCCCTAGCACCACCTTGCTCCTGCATAGCACCTCTGACACGCGGGGCCAGACACTGCTTGGTGTCTGCAGGGATGGGGCTGCCTGTGTGCTCCAGGGCCCCTCTCACAGAAGCCAAGGTCCCTGGTGGAACTTGGCTCTTGCCCACCCCTCCGCCTCTCCCCTTCCCCTCTGCACGCCAGGCCCCACCTGCCCTTCCCAGGTCCGTGTCTGTTCCCGCGAGCACTCAACCCCCTCCCTCCAAACACCGGAAGGGTCAACTTCTAGTCACAATGCGGTAAGGATGCCCCCTCCTCCCACCTCACGGGGCCACAGAGGACACAGCCATGGAAGCCACTCCTGCCCCCAGGACCCGCTGGCCGCTTGCTCACAAGCTCGGGGGCAAAGGATCTGCTGACTTCAGTCCCCGGAAACTTCCTTCTACCGCACAGACCCTTCCGGTAGAATCAGGAGTGCTCCTTCCACACAGGAGCGGCTCCCCAGGTCCCCAGGTCCCCAGGCTCCCCAGGTCCCCAGGCCCCCAGGCTTCCCAGGTCCCCAGGCTCCCCAGGGTCCCCAGGTCCCCAGGCCCCCAGGCTCCCCAGGTCCCTAGGTCCCCAGGCTCCCCAGGGTCCCCAGGTCCCCAGGCCCCCAGGCTCCCCAGATCCCTAGGTCCCCAGGCTCCCAGGTCCCATCCAGTGCAGGCTGCACAGCAACAGAAGCCATCGCCGCCCCAGGGCTTGCTGCCGGGGTCCTCATGGGAGCCGCCCGGCCGCCCAGATCTCAGAGCAGCTCTGAGTGCCGCTTCCAGGGGACCTCATTGCACCTGGGTTCTGGGGACACTGTGGCTGCTCCCTGATCCCATGTGGCCCCCGTTCTTAGGGGACGCGTCCATTCGTCATTTTTCCTTTGGTTTTTCGGTGCTGGCCTCGTGCATGCTAGGCAGGCGCTGTACCCCTGTGCCACGTCCCCAGCCCCCTTAGGGGACATAGCAGCAGCGCCTCTGAGCTTTGGAAATGTGGCGGCCGAGCGCTGCTGCCGATTTCCCCGTGGCTCCCACCCTGGCGCCCACAGCGGGCAGAGGCAACAGGTCCGTCCCTGACCCGGGCAGAGGGTGACACAGTACCTGAACTGGTCGGTGGAGAGGCTGCTTCCGGTCTCCAGGGAGCTCCTGGGTGGCAAAAGGGGGACAGGGTTATCGATGCCCCCACGACGAGCGCCCGGGGCCCTGCCTGCTCAGGTCCTGCTGGGTGACCCGGGAGAGGTCCTGGGGCCACCGTGCAGCACTCTGGGAAGTGTGACCGTCCCCTCCTCCCCGCCACTGCCTGCAAGAAACCATGCGCTTCGCCTCCTGTGCTGGGTCAGCCAGGGAAAGCAGGTTCCCGCCTCTAAGGGGCTGAAAGGTCAAGTCCACCCGCTCCCTGTCAGCTGGGGAAACTGAGGCTGGGGAGGGAAGCCCTGAGGGCAGGGTCAAGCAGCTCTTGGGGGCTGGGACGGGTTCTTTCTGGGTACCAGAGATTGAACCCAGGGGCTCTTAACCACTGAGCCACATCCCCAGCCCTTTTTTAACTTTAAGTCAGGGCCTCGCGAAGTTGCTGAGGCTGGCCTTGAACTTGCGATCCTCCTGCCTCAGCCTCCTGAGCCACTGGAAATGACAGGCGTGTGCCACTGCTCCAGCAGTGCACCTCTAGGGCACAGAGCGCAACCGCAGGGCTGTCGAGGAACGGGAGCCTGGTTTTCCTCTGCCTGGTGACACAGCCCGTCACCCCACGTCCTGCCTGGAGTGGTGACTTCCACCGGCTGGGGCCCTGGCCCTTCCCCTCTGGGGAGCACCTGCCAGTCGTGAGACCCAATCCTGGAGACGTGGTCCCTGGTCCACCGCTCCCCTCCAACACCACCCTGCTGCCCGCCTGCGACACCCTCCTCTCTCCCTGCCCCACACCTGCTTCTCCACCCAAGGCCTCGGAAGCCCAGGGCACCTCCTTTCTGTGCTCGGCGCTGGGGGCTTGGACGCTCTGAGCCCACGCTGGGCTCCAGACTCAGTTTCCCTTCTGTCCTCCCACTACAGCTTTGCCAAGCCCCTGCCCTGCTGAAGGCTGGCCTTCCCTTCGTTCCCACGTCGCCCTGTGACTTGGCCCCTTCCTGTCTGGAGTCACACAGCTGAGGCTGGATTTCCCCTCCGGTCTCAGCTTCGGAGTCCACAGAGCCAGATCCCAGCTCCCACGGAGGGGCGACGTCAGGATGTCCTTCGCTCACTAACTGCAACCCCACGGAGCCCTGGGGCGGGCAGCAGGGCTCCTCGGAGTGACAGGTGGCAGGGCCGGCAAGCAGGCCAGTCCTCCAGCCCACAGCAGGGCCCAAGTGCTGGCCCTCAGGACACCCTGAGCGGGACCAGGCCCAGCTTGCAGTCCCCTGCCCGAGGGCTCAGTGGCAGAGGAGTCCACGCAAGGTGCCTCCAACATGACGCGGCTACGCGCTCCCTGGCCACCCTGCCACAAGCACAGGGATTCAGCTAAGCAGCTTGGCCCTACTCAGGCCACACACCGCATAGCACGTGTTTTTCCCAAACGCTTCCTCATCCAAACCTTGCCTGAACCTTAAGAGCTCTCCAGAGTCAAATCCCCTTCTCAGACCTGAAGGCGAGGCTCCTGGGGACCCCATGCTTAGAACATCCAGCAGGAGACTCCTATGCATCCTTCAAAACCCTGCTCAAATATCCAAGGTCAACTCCTCAGTGCAGACTTCTCTGCTGCCTCCACCCCTGCCCAGGACACTTCTTCCTTCCTCCATCCTCCTCCCCTCCTTCCCTTCCTCTCTTCTCTCTCCCACTTCCCTAATAACAGTGAACACTTTGGCGCGGTTCCTAGGTAGCTGACACCTTACGGGGTGTACTCATCTGGTCGTCACCAGGTCCCCGCGGGGAGGTGCAGACACTATGGTACTGCAGTGCACGGATCCAGGGAGCTGGACCGGGTGATATTCTCCAGCCAGAAAGCACAACCTTGGGCCAGGACGGAGGCCCTGTCCGCCCACCCCTGCCTCTCTGGCTCAGCACCCAGAAGCACACACTAAGGCCGCGAGCAGGGTGCGCAGGGCCTCCGGAGGCCACTCAGCCCGGCGTCCCTGCACCTGGAACCCACTGCATGGGCACAGGTGTGTGTCCCGGGGAGGGAGCAGAAACTCCCGGGGCCTCGCGGGGTTGCTGGGGGAAATGAGCCTCACCCAGCAAAAAAAGCTCCTTACAAACCCCAAGCGCCAAGGTGACCGACCCGGGACGCACAGCCGTCATTATTCCACCGAACAGTGCGCGTTTCAGGAAGCTGGAAAGTTAAGACCTGGGCTGGAGCCGAGGCTCAGCGGTCACGGTCACTGGCGCTTGCCTGGCGTGCGATTCAAACCCCAGCACCACGAGCACCACAAGTGTCGGAGCAACGAAAACCACGAGAGAAACCAGACAAAGGCGGCTCTCTCTCTCTCTCTCTCTCTCTCACCATCCCTGTCTCTTTTAAAAGAAAAAAAAAAAAAAGCTAAGACCTGATTTCTAGAACTAAGAGGGTCAGGGTTCAAATTTCAGCAGGGCCACATATTGGCAGTGTGACCTTGGGACGCTTAATAACCCTCTCTATGCCTCCTTCGATTACCTCCTGCGTAGCGTTTTGAGAAGAATAAACAGGATAATTTTTGTTTGTTTGTTTGTTTTTTGTTTTGGTGTCGGGGATGGAACCCAGGGTTGCTCTACCACTGAGCCACATCCCCAGTCCGTTTTAATTTTTATTTTGAGACAGGATCTCACTACATTGCAGAGGCTGGCCTCAAACTTGGGATCCTCCTGCCTGAGCCTCCCGAGTGGCTGGGATTACAGACCTGCAGAGCTTCTCCCTGGGATTTTAATTAGCATCTCTTTAACTTCGAATAATATTGATCCCCTTTCCCTGTGTCTCTTTGCCACTGTGTATCCTCATGGGAAAAGTGACCGGTCCCCAGATGGGAGCTTGGAAAGTTCCGCCACTTATACCGTGAACACGAGCGCTAGGGGATTCTTCCAGGACGCCGTTTCAGGAGGAACCCTGGGGAGGGGCAGGCAGGGTCCAGGCCTCGGCTGGAAGATGGCTCCTCCCTGGCTGGAGCCGGTGGGCAAAAGGGAGGCTCTGGGGTGTGCAGCTCAGCGACAGAGCCTTGTCCAGAAGGCAGGCGGCCCTGGTCCATCCTCAGCCAAACAAAAACAGAGGAAACAAAAAACAGAGGCCGGCAGGGAGGCCGTGGGAGCTGGTGGTGGGTGCTGTGCACCCCCGGGTGCCCTGAGGTCGGGACCTGAGCTCCAAGTCCCGGGTGCGGCTGTGGGTGGGCTCCCTGGTGTTGGCAGGGGGAGGTGTGGGTGCTACCCGGGGGGGGGAGCACGGGGAGGGGGTTTTCTGTGGAATTTGCCTCCGTTTCCAAAGGGGTGGGGAGGCCACAGACCTCTCTGCCTCCTCCCTCTTATTAAATGATGAAGCCACACACAGTCACAACGTCAACGTGAGAAACAACAGCTCAACGAACCTGGGTGACTACTTCAGGATGATTTCTGTCTGGGCCTTTCAGTGGCTGCCTGTGACTGGACACACACACACACACACACACACACACACACACACACGGGATTTTTTTGTTTTTGTTTTTGTACTGAGGATTAACCAGGGGCGCCTAACCACTGATCCACATCCCCAGCTCTTTTTAGTTTTTATTTTGAGACAGGGTCTCGCTGAGTTTCTGAGGCTGGCCTCCAACTTTCGATCCTCCTGCCTCAGCCTCCCGAGCTGCTGGGATTACAGGCGAGCGCCCCTGCACCCTGCCACCTACATATGTTTAAAATATGTACTCAAGATCCTGCTTCCCCACTTGAGATGTCTCCTTGGGTTTGGAAGAACATTCCTCCTGGGCGCTCTGAAGCCGCAGGGAACCCTGGCAGGTAGCTGGCCGAGGTCCTTGCGGGAGGCCGGCTTTGGCTCCGGATCTCTCCTCCGCCCGGTAAACAGGCCGTGGCGATGTCTCATCAATGGGGTTTCTGTGCAGCGCCGGGCGGTTCCTGGAACTGCGGGGGCCTTGGCAGGGCTGCAGTTGGGGCCCTGGGTGCGGCATGCTCATGTGAGGGGGGCCCCGGTGCTCTCAGGACTGCAGCCCTTCCCAGGGCTCCGGAAACTTCTCTGGGGCAGACCGAGGGCACGGGGGGCAATTGTACCCTGAACGCCCTCCGTGCCAGGTCCAGCCACTGGCATCCAACACAGCTCCTCAGCCCGGCTACGGAGACCAGGGCAGCACACAGGGCTGGCCATTCCGTGACAGAGCGAGTGAGCGAGGGCCCAGCACCAGGGCCCTTCCTCCTTCCCCTCGTGCCCAGGGGCCACAGCCGCTCTCATCTCCCCTCACCGCTAGGGCTTCTTTTTCCTTTTTCTTTCTTTTCTTTTTCATATCAAGGATTGAACCCAGGGCCACATAGCCACTGAGCCACACCCTGAGTCCTTTTTAGTTTTTATTTTGAGACAAGTTCTCGCTACGTTGCTGAGGCTGGCCTCGATCTTGCGATCCTCCTGCCTCAGCCTCCCAAGGTGGTGGGATTACAGCCGTGCGCCACCGCACCCAGCTCCTGAGGGCTTCTGAGGCGGAGCCTGAACCCAGGAGGACAAGGCTGCCACCTCATCGTCCCCAGAGGGGGTGTGCCGGGGCCAGGATAGGACCCCAGTCAGGGCTTCCGCCTGGTGCAGGGTCAGGAAAAGCTCCTGAGGTCCCCAGTGCTGAAGCCACAGCCACACGACCCTGTCCGAGCCTCAATTTTGTCATCTGTAAAATGGGGCTGAGCTTCCGCCCCCAGAGGACTGCAGATGCCTACTGTGACGCACAGCCAGGGTGACTCACATCCCCACGTCCCCACCCTGAGCGAGGCCGCCCTGTAAGAAGGCCACAGAGGGCTCCTGTCTAAAGCGCTGGCTTTGCTAACCTGGCTGTGGCCACGACGGGGAGGGGGACGTGGGTGGGCAGGCGGCTGACCCAGCTTGGCCTCCACACCCCTTCCTGCCAGGCTTTGCCCAGGAGCTCAGCCCAAGCCTGGCAGAGTCTGCGCTGCAGGGGAGGGGACATCTCCACCAGGCGTCCCCGACCCGGGCTGGGACCTGGGGCACTGGGTCCCTTTCTCAGCGTCAGTTTCCCATCTACGCCATCAGGAAGTTTGTCTAGAGAGGGGCTGCTATTTTGGTGGGGGGACAGGGTGTCTCAGAGCACTCTGAGGAATCTGTTCTCCAAGCCACTAACCGTGCAGAACGCCGCTCACGCCACCGTTTAAGGGTGAGCTCCTGCCAGAGCACAGGGCAGGCGACCAAGCACCGAACAGTACAGAAACCGTCTTCTCACACATTTCCTGTCCATTAGATTATAACAGTTAATTAATAATTCATTTTTGGAACTGGGGATTGAATCCAGGGGTGCTTAACCACTAAGCAACACCCCCAGTCCTTTTTATTTTGAGACAGGGGCCTAAGTTGCTGAGGCTGGCCTCAAACTGTCGATCCTCCTGCCTCAGCCTCCTGAGCCACCAGGATCACAGGCACCTGGGTAACATTTAATTTATGCTGCAGACACAAGAGATCAACACCACTAACTAACAATCCAGTGGAACAATTGTAACTGTACTATAATAAAAGGCATTTAAAACTTGCGAACTATTTACTTCTAGAGTTTTCCATTTAACATTTTGAACCCTGGTGGATCACGGGTAACTGAAACCACAGAGAGCGAAACCTTGGGTGACGGGGACCACTGTGGACGTGGTCTGCGACCTGTTGTGGCACAGGCGAGCTCGTCCCTGCTTTACAGAGGTGGAAACCGAGGCCCGCAGACGAGACCGGAGCATCCTTCTCTGAGACGCGGGGAGAATCGGTTTCGCTTTTTCATCTGGTTTTTATTCCCTGACACTGAGCTGTGCCATCGCCGGGTGCGGGAGCAACAGTGTGGCTTGGAACGGATCAGAAGGACGCAGCCCCGGCCCGCGCGGCAGAGGATGCAGAGCAAGGGACACAAACCAGCAAAGGAGGCGCCTCCCGCGGGAGGCCCGGGGAAGGGTCCCGGGGCCAGGGCTGGCGTCGCTGCGGTGACGAAGGCCGGCTTGGACGGGGAGGCCCGGCCTTCGCCCCGGCCTCTGCTGACACCTCCCACCCTCAGGGTCCACCAGCCCCGGGTGTCCAGGGTGCCCGGCCTCCCTCAATAGTGGGAGTGGAGCTGGGAGCCCGGGGAGCCCGCGCCTCAGTGTCCCGCGTCCCCTGCCTGGGAAGCCACGTCCTCTCCCTAGGTCCAGTTCCCTAACGAGCAGGAACAGAACCGCGAGCCCAGCACCAGCGAGAGGGAGGGCTGCGTCCAGACCCCTGGGCTTCAGCTCTCCCGAGCCTCAAGCCCCTGCCCTGCAGGTGCCAACCCAGCCCCAGAGCGGAGGCGGCCTCACCGAGGTCCACCGGGCCTGCCCGAGGGTCCTCCCGGGTTTATAGCCTTTCCTCCACCCCACCTGTCGGCTTTGCCGTCGCCATCCTGCCGGGGAGACTGTGTTCCTCTTCCTCTCCCTCCCTCCCTCCTTTCCTCACCCCGCTTTCTCTTTTTTCCCCCCAGGGGATTGAACCCAGGGGCCCTTAACCGCTGAGCCACATCCCCAGACCTTTTCATTTTTTATTTTGAGGCAGGGTCTCCCTAAGTTGCTTAGAGCCTCACTACGTTGCTGAGGCTGGCCTCCAGTTTGCAATCCTCCTGCCTCAGCCTCCCAAGCTTCTGGGATTACAGGCGTGGGCCACCCACTCACTGAATTTCTTATTTCTTATTACAGATGAGCAAATTGAGGCTCTGAGAGACTGAGACCTCCCCAAAGCCTCTCAGCCGGTAAGTAAGTAGCCCTGCCCAGCTCCTGACCCAGATCGGTGGTGCTTTGCCCTCTGCTCCAGGTCCCCCCTGTCCACAGTCAGCTCAGGCCACTGACCTCCTGCTCCCAACCTCAGGGCGGATGCTTCGGACCAATGCGGCCCTGAGGACAGCTTTCCTTCCGCCGGGAAGGGGATCCCTTGGGCGCTCAGAAAACAGCCCAACTCACCCCCACCCAGAACCGGCCATGTTTGTGAAATTCGGTTTAAAATAGCGACGCGTTCCCTTGCTTCAAAAGAACAGAGAGCACCGGAAGCCAGGTTTGTGGGGGGCAAGGGACTGCGGCCTGCTCAGCCGGACGGGGCAGGGTGCGGGGGACCCGGGAAGCGGCACCGATGCCCCAGACCCTGGGCGCAGGGGGTGGAGGTTTCTGAATAGCAGCGAGGAGGAGACGCCAGCCAGGACGCCAGCCAGGACGCCAGCCAGGACGCCAGCGCGGGCTTCTATTTCAGGGCTTCAAGATGTCAGCTCAGCAGGCTCCGTTCCCCTGGCTTGGGACGCGGCGCTGTCTCTGGCAGATGGCAGTGGCCCTGGCAGAAGGCCTGGGGTGACCTTGGCCCACAGGGAAGGCTGGTGGCCTCAGTCAGGGTGTGGAGGAGGCAGCGTCCTCCCCCGGGCAGGACAGGGGGAGGCAGTCCCAGCCTCACGGGCCTCCTCCCGGACCAGCCTCACCTTTGGTGACAACGAGGTCACTCTCTGAGTCTGACTCCTGCTACCCCTGACACCAATCACACAGGGGTACAGGAGTGTTCCTGGGCTCCTGCTGGGGGTCCCCAGGCCTCTCCCTGTACCAGAAGCCCCATCTGTGGGAGGCCCACTTTGGGGACAGCTGTGCCACCCATCTGGGCACCGGGCTCTGCAATGTCCTTCATGCTTCCTTCCCTTCCCCGACACCACCTCAGCCGTGGGCCAAAGCCCATAGGGCACCCTTGTCCCTTCAACCTGCTCCCGGCCTCCCACAGACCACCCTGGCTTTTCCCATCAAGCCCCACCCCAGCATGGCCCTGTGGACAAGGTCAGGAAACAGAGAGACAGGATGCCCGGGGCCAACGGGGACACGCAGATCTGTCACCCACTCAACAAACAGATCTGTCACCCACTCAACAAAC
>PVKS010043116.1:0-15071 GCA_004027875.1 Aplodontia rufa | reverse complement strand
TGCGGTATTGCAGTCAAGGATTTTTGGGAAAAGCTGCTTTACTCGGCTTACAACCCCCTTCTTCCTGGGAATGGGCAGTGCTGATTTAATACCGTCCAGGCTTTGCAATGAACATTTATTTGGGGAGAATGTTGCCTGCATCTATCCACCAGAGCTCAGGAAACCGCTAAGGAAACCAGACAGGCTCTTTGGATCTTGGACAGGCACCACAGTGAAGCAGCACCGACAGCAGTTTCCAAACAATGTGCCTTTTAAGAGCAGTTATAGACTTTAAAATCAGAACTAGTGCTTCTTAGAAACAAAGGCAGCTCTGTCTTTCACTGAGAGCATTTACTACAGTCACACTTGTTACAGTCTGAACATGAGGTGTGTCCCAAAAGAGCTCGTGTTGAAAGCAGGATCCTGGTGCAGAGGTAGGGTTCATAGGCAGTGATCAGGGCTCTCATCAAACCAGCAAGTGGATTAATACACTGATAGCCGAACGGACTACAGCCCGGTAACTGAGCAGGTGAGGTATGGCTGGAGGAAGTAGGTCACAAGAAGCAGCCCTTAGACTTTATATGTCCCTGTCCCTTTCTTTTCTTCTTCTTCTTCTCCTCCTCCTCCTCTCCCTCCTCTTCTTCCTTCTCTTCCCCCTCGCCATACTCTTCACTCTTCCTCCTCCCCCTCCTCCTCCAGCCCTTTTTATTTCTTATTTTGAGACAGGGTCTCACTAAGTTGCTTAGGCTGGCTTTGAATTTGCCATCCTCCTGCTTAGCCTCCTGAGCTGCTGGGATTACAGGTGTGGCCAGTGTGCCCGGCAACATTCAATGCAGTCATCCGTGTGGTACAGTTTATGTCTGCTGTTGTGTTTCTGTTTTCTGTAACCCTTATGTTTTTTATATCTTTTTTCGTTTCTTTTCTTTTTGTACTGGATATTGAAATCAGGGATGCTTTACCACTTAGCTATATCCACAGTCCTTTTTTATTTTGGGGCAGAATATTGCTAAACTGCTGAGGGTCTTGCTAATTTGCTAAGACTTTCCTGGAACTTGCAATCTCCTGACTCAGCCTCCTGAGTCACTGGAATTATTCTTCCTTTTATCTACTATTGTTCACTTATATGTTACTAGATGTTTTCTATTGCACTCTTTTAGTCTTTTTTCTTTACTATGTTTTTGGAATACTTTTCTTAGTGGTTGTCATGGTTATTAAAATTAGCATCTTAAATGGAAACTAATCAATTTTGGGCTGATGCTATTTTAGTTTTACTGCTATGTAAAAACTTATTCCAACACAATTCCCTTCCCTCATCCCTCCTTTCTGCCCTTGTCGTAGGGAGTCGTGTTGTAGCTGGTCAGCTCAGCCTTAGGACTGACATTCTGTGCGGCTGCCTTGAATTGGGAGAGTAGAAGAGCTGCCCCTTCCCTGTCTCCCTTCCTCACCTTTGCCAGGGCTCTGCCCTTCACATGGACGTCACTTTCCCTCTAGGCGCCTTTGTTTTTGGTCCAAAGGACTCTTTTTGGTATTCCTCATAGAGGCTATTGACAAACTTCCATTGTTTAAACAATCTAGCCTTTTCTTGTTTCTGAGGGACAGTGACGCTGTACACTGCTCCTGTGTCCAACACTTGGTTTCTGATGTCCTCTGGTTCTTGAGCTGATGGAGGCTCTGCTCTGTCTGGGGTTGGCTTCATCTGTCTGCGTGGGCCTCTTACAGTCTGGCTAGGATGTGTGTGGATCTCTTTGGATGTCTTGGGCTTGGGGTTCCTTGAGCTGCTCATGGTGTAGATGAATGCTTCCCATTGAAAGTGGAGCGTTTTCCACCATCCATTCTTCATCTGTTTCCGCCCCTTCTCTTCCTTGCTGGGACTCTTGTTCCGTGGTGTGTGGGTTCATCTCATGGCTTCCCATGGAATGCTGAAGCTCTCTATTCCTTTTTAGCCGTGCTCTTATCTTTCTGTTCCTCAGACAAATCACATCTTCTCACCATCTCAAGGCTCCTGATCCTTTCTTCTGTCCTCATGCTCCTCCAGTGGATTTCTGCTTGGACGGCATCATTGTCTTATTTAATTCTTCAAATAAGACATGGTTTCCTTTAGTTCTTATGGGAATGTATAGTGACTGACTTCAGGTGTTCACCCAGTAAGCCCACCATCTAGGCCCCAGAAGGTAACTAACTGCTTTTTTGATCTGTTTGGACCATGCTGTGCTATTTGTCTCATATTTTTCATTGAAAAATATTTATGTTTTAGTTAATTGAGTGTAGCTACTCTGGAATAAAAATACCTTCAGGGTCTTTTAAATTAAAATTTTAATTCTATTAATTCTAGTAATTATTGCCCAAGAAAAGGTTTTTTGACATTCTTGTTGTACAATCTTTCTTTCTTCTTTCTTTTTAATTGGCTCAGCATCGACTTACATAATGAAGGGATTCATTTTTCTCCTTCATACAAGCATACATACTGACAGAGCTGCTTTAACCTGCTCCTTGTCCAGGATCTACTTTCCTTCCCCCACTTCCCAAACTCATGGCTCTTCTGTAGTTCCCCCAAGTTACAGAAATTAGTGACCATATGCACACGCTGAGTAAAACAAGACAAACCCAGAGACGTCAGGATCAAATGGTTTCTCTCATACGTGGAAGCTGAAGTAAAAGCTGAGATGGGTTGAAAGCTAGTCAGGTTCATTTAATAGAACCACCAAATCTGAAGTATCCTCGGGTTTGTAAGCTGTTTGTTTAATGAGCTTCCTGGGAGAACTCCACAAAGCCTATATTCCCTACAGTGCATGGCCACTGACATCTCTAGTTATTTTTGAACAGAGTTCTGGATTTTACTTTTAGGCCTGTCTTTCTAAGAGTCATCTCTGTCTCAGCCTGACTTCTCAATCATGGCTCAGATCTTCCCGAACACCTCAAGCCTGTAGGTCTTGTGCATTTTCCTCTGCTTGTGTCTGGGAGCACTGCTTTAGCTTGCAAATGCACAAATGCATCTCAGGCTTCCCTTCTTCCTTTCACAAGGCCCTCAGGTCAGCTGGAGGTGAGCAACGGGCCCTGGGGTCTTTTCTGAGCAGTGACACACACACGCACACAGCCTAGAACATGGGCAAGCTTTTCAAAGTCTCTTCTGCAAGCATATTCTCCAGATCTTTCACATATTTTTCTGAGTTCTTTCCTGCCCCATGCTATGGTTTAAATCAGTGTTCTCTCAAGGTCCATGGGTGTAAAGGTTGGTCCCCAGCTGGAAGTTCTTTCTTCAAGAGCATGACATTGGAATCTTGATGGGGATTGCATTGAATCTGTATAGTGCTTTTGGTAGAATGGCCACTTTAATTTTATTAATTCTGCCTAACCAAGAGCATGAAACATCTTTCCATCTTCTCAGGTTTTCAGCAATTTCTGTTTTGGGTGTTTGATAATTTTCCTTGTAAAGATCTTTCACTTCTCTTGTTAGATTAATTCCCAAGTATTTTATTCTTTTCAAGGATATTGTGAATGGGATTGATTTCCTGATTTCTTTTTCTGCTCTAAGATTGTTAGTGTATAGGAAAGCTATTGATTTATGGATGTTGATCTTTTATGTTGCCAAATGCGTTTATTAGCTCTAGCAGTTTTCTAGTGGAGTTTTTTGGATCTTCCAGATATAGAATCATGTCATCAGCAAAAAGGGATAGTTTGACTTCCTCTCTTCCTTTTCTTATGCATTTGAATTTCTTCTCTTGCATGATTGGTCTAGCTAGGCTTTCAAGGATTATATTGAATAAAAGTGGTGAGAGAGGGCAGCCTTGTCTTATTCCCTACTGGAAATGCTTTCAGCTTTTCTCTATTTAGTATTGTGCTACCTGATGGTTTGGCATATATGGCCTTTACCAAGATAAGCTCCTCTCTTCTTCTTCATTTTTTTTTTTTGAGAAAGAGAGAGTCAGAGAATCAATTTTGTTTAAGTTTTCATGTGGCTTTCATTGCTTTGACACCTCATTGTGTATGTGGTGCTGGGGTTTGAACTTGTGTTGTGGCACATGCCAGGCAAGTGCCATAACTACTGAGCCACTGCTCCAGCCCTAAGACAAGATCCTTTGATCCCTATTTTCTCTAGAGTTTTGCTGGATTTTATCTAAGGCCTTTTCTGCACCCATTGAGATGATCATGTGTTTTGTCTTTAATTCTCTTTAAGTGATGAATCACATTGATTGATTTGCCTATGTTAAACCAGCCTTCCATCCCTGGAATGAAGCCTACTTGATCGTGATGAATTATCTTCTTGATGTGTTTTGAATGTGGGTTTGCATTCAGTTTTACTGAGGATTGTTGAATCAATGTTCAACAGGGATATTGGTAGGCACTTTTCTTTTTTGATGCATTTTTTTGTTGGGTTTTGGTATCAGAGTTTTGTCTGCCTCATAAAGTATTTGGGAGAGTTCCCTCCTTTTCAATTTCTTGGAATAGCTTAATAAGGAGAGGGGTTAGCTTCTCCTCATAGGTGTGGTTAAACTCAGTAGGGAATCCATCAGGTCCTGGACTTTTCTCCTTTGGAAGGCTTTTAATTGCTATATGGATTTCAGTGCTGTTTTTGGGCAGTGAAGGATTTCCATATCATCCATTGTCAATTAGGGGATCTTGTATGCATCTAGAAATATGTCCATATCTTCCAGATTATCTAATTTAGAGGTGTATAATTTTTCAAAATGTGTTCTTATAATTTGTTGGATTTCCATGGGGTCAGTGGTGATCGCACCCTTTTCATTGGTGATTTTGTTTTTTGCTTCATTTCCCTCCTTCTTTAGTGAGATTGGCTAGGGCTCAATCTTTTTTTTTCTCAAAGAACCAGCTGTTTGTTTCATCAATTCTTTTTATTTTTATTTTTGGTGGTTCTTGTTCTGAATTTCATTGATTTCATCTCTGATCTTAATTATTTTCTGTCTTCTGCTGGCTTTGGAATTAGATTGCTCTTCCTTTTGTGGGATTTGTGCTGGAGTTTAAGATTTTTTTATTTGGGATCACTCCTCATTCTTTTTTTTTAAGAGAGAGAGGGACAGTGAGAGAAAGAGAATCAATTTTTATTTAGTTTTTCATGTGGCTTTTGTTGCTCCTACACTTCGTTGTATATGTGGTGCTGGGGTTCGAACCCACATCCTCATGCAAACCAGGCAAGCACCATAACTGCCGAACCACTGCTCCAGGCCCACTCCTCATTCTTAATGTAGGCACACAGTGCTATAAATTTCCCCTTAGGAAAGCTTTCATGCTGTCCCAGAGGTTTCAATATGTTGTGTCTCCATTCTTATTCTCTTTCAAGCATTTCTGAATTTCTGCTCTCATGTCTTCTTGGATCCATTATTCATTATTCATTCTCCATGCATCTGCATGTTTTCTGTTATAATTTTTGCTGTTAATTGCTAGGGTCATGGTGTCATGGTTCTGATAGGATACACGGAATAAAATCTAGCTCTTTATGTTTGCTGAGATTTCCTTTGTGAATTAGAATATGATCTATTTTGGAGAAGAATCCATGTGCTGCTCAGAATGTAAACTCAGCCAATTTCAGGTGGAATATTCTATAGATGTCTGTTAAGTCCACTTGATTTATGGGGTTGTTTATGTTGGAGATCTCTTTATTGCTGTTTTTGCTTTGATGATCTGTCTATAGGTGATAGAGGAGTGATAAAGTCTCCCAGTACTGTTGTGTTGAGGTCCACAAGTGGTTTTATGTCATGGAGTAATTTTTCCACATAGTTGGGAGCATTGGTGTTTGGTATATACCATGATTATATTTTCCTGTTATATTGTTCCCTTTACTAGGATGCAGTGGCCTTCTTTATCTCTTCTGATTAGTTTATGTTTCAAATCTACTTTGTCAGATATAAGTATTGCAATACCAGCTTGCTTTCTTGGACTGGACACATGGTAGATTTTTTTCCGTGCTTTCACCCTCCATTTATGGATATCGTTGCCTGTAGGTGGGTCTCTTGTAAGCAGCATACTGTTGGATTTTGTTTTTAATCCAATCTGCTAATCTGTGTCTTTTGATTAGTGCATTGAGACCATTCACATTGAGTGTTAGAATAGTTGTGTGGTTCTGGTTGAGAGTCATTGTGTTTTATTAGTACGTTCCCTGTTGTATTGGTTGTCCATTGATAGCATGTACCTTCATTGAATTTCCTCTGTTTGTTGTTTTTGAGGATTGTCTGTGTGTTTTTCTATTTGGAGTTTATCTTTGAGGATTCTTTGTAATGCTGGCTTTCTATTCACGAACTGTAATTTTGATCTTATGAATAGTTCTTATTTCCCCCTCAAATTTGAAGCTGAGTTTTGCTGGGTATAGTATTCTTGGCTGCATGTTGTGGTCATTCAGACGTTGAAAGACTTTCTTCCAGGATCTTCTTACTTCCAGAGTCTGAGCTGAAAAGTCAGAGGTGATTGGTTTGCCTCTGAATGTGATTTGGCGTTTCTCCTTTGCAGCTTTTAATATTCTTTCCTGGATTTCCCCATTGTACATTTTCAGTATGATATGTCTCGGTGAGCTTCTCATTTGATTAGCCCTCATGGGAGTCCTATAGGCTTCCTGGATGAGCATATCTGATTCTATTTTTACATGGGAAATATTTTCTCTAACTATTTCATTGAGAATTTTCCTTATACTATTTATTTGTTTTTCAATTTCTTCCTGTATCCTAGTTACTCTTAGATTGTTCCTTCTAATTTCATCTCAGACATTTTGAAAATTCTGTTCATGTTCTGTGAGGTTTTTTTCTTTTTTTGTCATCCATGCGCTCAAGCTTGCTCAGCCTGTCCTCATTGTCAGAAGTTCTGTTTTCTATATTAGTTTGTTATTAAATTCTTCCATATTTCCTCTCATATCATTAACTTCAGATGTTAGCTGTTACTTCCTTTTTTAGTATGTCTATTTCTTTGATAATAGAGTTTAAATTTTCTCGTTATACATTGTTCCATTTAGTTATCAGTTAATTTGTTATGGATTTTCATCCTGCTCGCTGACTGTGGGCTCCTTGCTAGGGAAGTTGTGGTTTGATGTGAACCTCTTCTAGTTTTATTCTTCATCTTTGAAAAGGCTTCTGGATCTTTGAATTGGGGTTCCCTGTGTGGAAGCAAAATAAGTCCCTGGGTTCTTCTTCCTTACACATCAAGGGTTGTTGGTTCAGACACCACCTATCTGGTGACCACCATATTCTTCCAGAAAGCTGTTGCTGCCTGGAGCCTTGTTTCGTTGCACTTTTTGGATCTAGATTCCAGGACTCAGACATGGCACCTGGTGGGGGTTATTGGGCTGCCTGCTGCATTGTTAAAGCTAACTGGAAGGGGTGTGTTGCTGGGTGCTAGAGTCTCAGAGGTGTGGGGTGGGTCAGAACAGACCAACCTATGTGCTGTGCTGGGATCCTTGGATTCTTGGTGGTGGGGTGGGCCCAATATATCTGGACCTGGAAGGTAGACCTGGAAGGTGGACCTGGAAGGTGTGCATGGCAGCTGGCTGGTGTCTGGTTGTGGGGTCCGTGGGCATACAGTGCACCTGCTGAGGTGGGACCAAAGTCCTGGTCACACACAAATGTGGGGTGGGGTCTCTGTGAGCTTCTTCTCACTCCTTAAATTGAAGTGAATTCTTGGCCTGAGATCTCTGTCAGGTTGTTCCTCTTTGGGTTTTTGCTATTGTTTTCGGAGTTTTGTCCTGACCCTTACTTGGGTTGGGGTATTGTTAGGAAAGTTGAGTTCAGAAACCAAATCCCTAATCTGTGAACTGTTAGTGTCCCTTAAGAGTTCCAGCTCCTATAGGCTAATAGGAGATTATCAATATGAACAACCAATGCATACAATAAATGGTATTAATTTGTTTATAGTACTGACTATATCTATTACAAGGTTAAATTCCACCTATGAGATGATTGGTAGTGTTAGCCATTACTTTCGGTGACAATAGTAATAAACTAACATCTATGTCTGGCTTCAAAGCATACAGTAATTATTGAGTTTGGCATTCACAGTGGTAATAATTGCAGAGCATTAATGATGGGGGGGGGGTCACATGGCATACTAATTAGAAGCCTGAGAGAACCAAGAAGACATGAGAGAAGTAATCCAAAAATTCTTGGAAGAGAATGAAAATGAAGACACATCATATTGAAACCTCTGGGACAGCATGAAAACTTTCCTAAGGGGAAAATTTATAGCACTGAGTACCCACATTAAAAATGAAGACAGATCCCAAATAAATAAGCTTATGCTTCATCTCAAAGCCCTTCAAAATGAAGAACAATCTAACCCCAAAGCCAACAGAAGACAGGAAATTATCAAGATCAGAGCTGAAATCAATGAAATTGAGAACAAAAAAACAATAAAAAGAATTGATGAAACAAACAGCTGGTATTTAGAAAAAATAAACAAGATAGACAGACCACTAGCAAATGTAACAAATAGAAGGAGGGAAATGAAGCATATTAATAAAATCTCCAATGAAAAGGGAGTGATCACCACCGACCCCAAGGAAATCCAACAAATTATAAGATCATATTTTGAAACCCTATACTCCTCCAAAATTGATAATTTGGAGGAAATGGATAAATTTCTTGACACATACAACATCCCTAAATTGACTCAGGATGATACTGAATTCCTAAATAGCCCTAATTACAGGCACTGAAATCCATATTGCAATTAAAAGTCTACCAAAGGAGAAAAGCCCAGGACCTGATGGCTTCCCTGCTGATTTTTACCACACTTTTGAGGAGGAACTAACACCACTCCTTATTAAGTTATTTCAAGAAATTGAAAGGGAGGGAACTCTCCCATCCACTTTTTATGAAGCAACCATAACTCTTGATACCAAAACCCGACAAGGATACATCAAAAAAAGAAAATTACAGACCAATATCCCTGATGAACTTAGATGCAAAAATCCTTCATAAAGTACTAGCAAACCATATTCAAAAACTTATAAAGATGATATTCCATCATGATCAATTGGGCTTCATCCCAGGTATGCAGGGCTGGTTCAACATACACAAAACAACTTAATGTAATTCACCACTTAAATAGAATCAAGGACAAAAACCATATGATCATCTCAATGGATGCAGAAAAGGCCTTTGATAAACTACAGCACCCTTTTATGTTCAAAACTCTAGGGAAGATAGGGTTCAAAGGATCATTTTTGAACTATGTAAAGGCAATATATGCTAAACCCTCAGCTAGTATAATACTAAATGGAGAAAAGCTAAAAGCATTTCCACTAAAATCTGGAACAAGACAAGGCTGTCCACTCTCACCACTTTTATTCAATATTGTTTTTGAGACCCTAGCTGGAGCAATTAGGCAAGAGAAATAAATCAAAGGGATAAAAATACAAAGAGGAAGTCAAACTCTCTCTTTTTGCTGATGACATGATTCTGTATCTGGAAGATTAAAAAAACTCCATCAGTAAACTGCTTGAACTCATAAACAGATTTAGCAAAGTGGCAGGATACAAGATCAACACGCATAAATCAATAGCTTTCCTATACACTAATAATAATAGGACTGAAGAAGAAGTCAGCAAATCAGTCCCTTTCAAAATGAAAAAATAAAATACTTGGGAATTAACCTTACAAGGGAAATCAAAGATCTCTTCAACAAAAATTATCGGTCATTGAAGAATGAAATACAAGACAACCTAAGAAGATGGAAAGATGTCCCAGGCTCCTGGTTAGGCAGAATTAATATAATAAAAATGGCCATTCTACCGAAAGCTTTATAGAGATTCAATGCTATCCCCATAAAGATACCTATGCCATTCTTTACTGACATAGAAAAAGCAATTCTCAAATTCATTTGGAGCAATAAGGAACCAAGAATTGCCAAAACACTACTAAGCAAGAAAGATGAAACAGGTGTTTTCACCATACCAGATTTAAAACTATACTATAGAGCCGTAGTAACGAAGACAGCATGGTACTGGTATCAAGATAGGAAAGAAGATCAATGGAATAGAATAGAAGACCCTGAAACAAACCCTCAAATCTTAAACATCTGATTTTTGACAAAGGGGGGACAAAATATTACATGGAGGGGAGACAGCCTCTTCAACAAATGGTGTTGGACAAACTGGACAGCCACTTGCAGAAAGTTGAAAATTAGACCCATATCTTTCTCCTTGCATGAGAATCAAATCAAAATGGATCAAGGAGCTAGGAATTAAACCAGCTACCTTGCAAGTGACAGAAGACAAATTAGGTCTAACACTTCAGCATTTGGGAGTAGGCAAAGACTTTCTCAACATGTCTCCTAAAGTAAAGTAAAAAATCAGTGAATGGGATGCCATAAGCTAAAAAGCTTTTGTACTGCCAAGGAAGCAATCAAAAGAGTCAAGAGGTTTCCTATCAAAATGGAGAGAATTATGGGCTATGATTCCTCTGACAGGGGCCTCATATCCAGAATCTACAAAATCCTCAAAAATCTCAACTACAAAAACACAAACAACCCAATTAATAAATGGGCCAAAGAGCTAAATAGAAACTTCTCAACAGAGGACATTGATCAAGCCAATGAATACATGAGAAAGTGCTTCAATCAGTAGTAATCAGAGAAATCCAAATGAAAACTACATTAAGATATCACCTTACACCAGTCAGAATGGCAAAAATGAAGAAAATAATAATAGATGCTGGAGGGGCTATGGAGAGATAGGCACACTAACACACTGTTGGTGGAGCTGAAGACTGATACAGCCCCTCTGGAAAGCAGTGTGGAGAACCCTCAAAAAACTGGGGATGAAACCTTGGAAATTGGCGGGTTCTCGTGGGGGTAATTCTAATATCCAGAATATATATATATTTTATATTATTTTCTTAAAAACTTGTATGGTTGTTCTGTAATAAATCTCTCAATAAAAAAGAAAAAAAGAAAAAAAAACTAGGGATAAGCCCACCATACAATCCTGTTATTCCACTCCTGGGTATTTTTCCTGGGGATTTAGAATCAGCTCATTATAGTGACACAGCAATATCTATGTTCATAGCAGCTCAATTTACTATTGCTAGATTATGGAAACAACCCAGGTGTCCCCCACTGGATGAATGGATTCAAAACCTGGTACATTTATACCATGGAATTCTACACAGCAATTAGAGACAATGATATTGCAGCCTTTGAAGGTAAATGGATGGCTATGGAAGAAATTATGCTGAGTAAAATCAGCTTAACTCAGAGAACCAAGGGTCCAATGTCTCCACTCATCTGTGGAGGTTGGAACTAGACCCTGGACATTGAGAGAGGTTGTCTATTATCATGTGTTAAATCCAGATAAGGTGTAATGTTACACAACATAATACTTTTTTAGAGATATTGTGGGAAGGGGAAGGGAGGGATAAGGATGGGTAATTGGGGGGCACTCCTGGGGGTAATTCTAATATCCAGAATATATACACATTTTATATTATTTTGTTAAAAACTTGTATGGTTGTTCTATAATAAATCTCTCAATAAAAGAAGCCTGAGAGAGAAAGGAATGTTAGAGGAATTTAGAGAGGAGGTTGTTATATCCAGGCATGAACAGAGAGAAAGTATAGGAGGTGAAGAATTTGCTGGGGAAAGAAAAGAAAAACAAAACAGAAGGAGAAGAGTCAGAGGTACCAATGTAGAGCAAGGATGAAAGAGATATCAACACAATTTGGGTGACACCATAAGAAAGGGTAGAAACAAATACAGGAAAATTTTGCAACTGGGGCACAATACAATTCAAGTACTCAATGTACACATCAAAATCCCAACCCTGAGCAGGCAGGACAAGAATAAGTATTTACATGGAAGAAAATGCTCAGGAATGAATGGAGTATATACAGAAGAAGAAAAAGGAAAGGAAAAAAACTGGAAAACAATACCCTGCCAAAGACAGGGGGAAAAAAGAGCCAGTGTGTTAGTATGTTTATATGTCCATAAACCAATCAAGTTCTCCAGATGGCACACAAACACATGTCAAACACAGGAAAAAATAAAGATTCTCAATGCAAAATTGGAACTATATTCATTGAGTTTGTCTCTCTACACAATGGGAGCAGATGTTCACTTTCCACCTGAGTTTTGTTAGCAGGGTCTCTCAGTCTGGAATTATGTAATCTCAAGTAGAGAACTAGGTGTCTAGCTCAGTCTCCTGGGCTTTCTGGGTGGAGACTTCCCTCATGAGACCAAATTAATGAATTCTAAAGGGCTGGCCCTTGCCTGCCTCCCTGGGGAGCTGAAACTAAGGATCACAGGGGGTTACAAGCACATCAATTTCCCTCTGCTGGTTATGCTCCCAGTCTCTGAGCTCAGACTGGTCTCTTTAGTGCTCCATTCCACCTTGGCTCCTGGTGAAATTGTGGTGTAGCCTGCTCTGAGCTGCTGAATCCCTCCCACAGGACAGTCTGTTCAAAAAGACTCCTGATTTTCCTCTTTGCAGGCAGTTGAGAGACACTGTTCTCTCCTTATGCAGTGGAGGTGCAGTAGGGGTGTTTCTAGTTGAGCCCAATGCACAGTTCCTTTTAGAACTTAGCTTCTCTATGGCAGATCAGATCAGACGTTATGGTTCAGCTCTTCTCCTATTCCCTTGGTGATTGGGAGCGATGGCAGTCACAGCCACCATGTCCCAGATGGAATGGATACAGTCCCTCTTTTTCATTTGCTTACCCAAATCTCTGATCCTCCAAAAATCTGCCCTAACTAGCACCAAACTTCATTGATGATTTCCCCCTAAATGCACCTCACAGGAATGGAATGGAGCTGTCCTGGAGTTTTTTCATCTGGTCATCGAGCCTAATGAGAAGCAGCCTTCCTGTAGCCCACCATCTTGGAATCCCCCTCTTGTTTATCTTTTTTTAAAAAATCCAGCTCTTCATTTCTTTGTATTGTTTTTTAAATTCTCAATTTCATTAATTTCAACCTTGATCTTAATTATTTCCTTTCTTCTGCTGACTTGGAATTGCTGTGTTTTTCTTTTTCAGAGTCTTGAGATTCATCATGTGTTTGTTTATTTGGGGGCTTTCTTATTTTTTAGAAAGGCACCCATAGCTACAAACTTTCCTCTTAAAACTGCCTTCATAGAGTTCCAGAGGTTATGGTATGTTGTATCACTATTCTCACATTATTCTAAGAATTATATCATTCCTCACTTGATTTCTTCTTTCACCCATTCATCATTCAAAAGTTTTTGTTCAATGTTTTTACATAGTTTCTATAGAGTTTTGTCACGTTGAATGTCTAATTTCATTCCATTATGATCTGATAAAATGCAAGAGATTATATCTTTTATTATTTGTTGAGTTACTTTGTGACCTAAAATATGGTTTGTTTTGAAGCAGATTCCTTGAACTACTGAAAAGAAATTGTTTTCAGATATTTTGCAATGAAATAGTCTATAGATATCTGTTAAATACATTTGATTTATAATATTTTCAGGTACTAAGAGCCTTTACAGAGTTTAAGTCTGGGTGACATATCTATTGGTGAGAGAGGTGTGTTGAAATCACCTTACTGGGGTCAAAATTAGTCTTTAATTCCACTACTGTCTGTTTTATGTAATTAAGTACACTAATGTTTTGGGCATGAATATTATTATATCTTGTTGAATTTTTCTCTTTATCAGTATGAAGTAACCTCTGCTTATGATTAATTAATTTATTTATTCATTTTTATGTATTTGACATAGTCTTACATATTGGAGGGAATCGTTGTTACATATCCATGCATACATGGATATTGACAAGGTAAGTTTAGAAGAATCCTAGTCCAGGCCTTCCCCCTTTGTATTCTGATTAATTTCGACTTGAAGTGTGTTTTGTTGAATATGAGAGTAGCTACTCCTGCTTATTTTCATGCTCCATTCACATGGTGATCGATTTTGATCCTTTCATTTTTAGCCTGTGACTGTCTGCTTTGCCAGGTGAGTCTCTTGCAAACAAAATGTGGTTGGGTCTTGTTTTTAATTCAGTCTGCTAGCCTACATTTTTAATTTGGTGAGTTGAAGTCATTTACATTTAATATTATACAAAAATGCTTATTAATTCCTGCCATTTTGATTAATTTATTATGTTTAACTTTGTCTTGTTTCTCATTTGCTTAGCTAATCTTCAAATGAAATGTATAGACTTGTGAGCTCTGAGGTTTGTTTTTTTATTTCTTCTGTGTGCAGTATATAAGTTTTTTTCTATAGTGCTGGATTAGTAGTCATTAATTCTTTTAGTTTCTGCTTATCTTGGAAGGTTTTAATTTGTCCTTCTCTTCTGGAAAGTAGTTTTTCAAGATACAGCAATCTTGATTGAAAGTTATTTTCTTTTAGGACTTGGAGCATAACTCCAGGGCCTCCTGAATTTTAAAGTTTTGGGAGAAATCAGAAGTAATTGTGATTGGCTTACCTCTAAATGTGACATGATTATTTTTTTCTTGAGGTTTTATAAATAAATCCCTATGTGATAGGAATTTTAATTGTTTCTTTTTTATCTTGTCTGTTTGGGGTTCTGAATGCCTTCTGTATTTGAATGTTCAACTCATTTTCAAAGTTTGGAAATGTTTATGTTATGATTTCCATAATGAAGTTATCCATGTCTTTAGCCTACATCTTACAACCCTGCTAAATTTGATCTCTAAATGTCCCAGAGTTCTTGTATTTTCTGGTAATGGTTACTGATTTTCTTTTCTTTACTACTGTCTGAATATTTAAGCCCTGCACTTTTTCTTCCAGCTCTGAGATTCTGTCTTCAGCATGGTCAACTGTACTAGAGAATCTTTCAACTGACCCTTTTATTTTATTTTTTATGTCTTTTCCCCCAAGATTTCTATTTGGTTCTTTTTAAATATCTCTATATCCTTATTTCATTTCTCATTCATATCTTTTATTTTTATTTTATTTTATTTTTGAGCAACCTTACAAGATTTAACTCGGCCATCAGAGAAGACGATATTGTAGCTTTTGAAGTCAAATGGATGGAGATGGACAGAATTATGCTTAGTGAAGTCTCCCAAGCTCAAAGACTTAAGGGCCGAATGGTTTCTCTCATCTGTTAATACTAGAATTTATGTTGAAGCAGTAGGACAGACGGATGACCTAACAAAGCCTCAAATTGAATGACTTTCAG
>PVKS010043115.1:0-15071 GCA_004027875.1 Aplodontia rufa | reverse complement strand
AAGAACTCATAGGAGTCTGGTGATGGGGAAGATGGGGGAACCATTCCAGAAGCCGATGTTATTCCTCCACTAGATACCCATTTAACACATGAGTTCTTCTGGGGGAAACTGCAATAGATGAAACCCATAGTAGCTTATCTATGTGTTAGCATTACCCCTGGTTATCAAAGTTTATACACATTGATTGCTACAGTTTTGATAATGTTTCCCCCTCATCTGTATCCTGTATCGCAATATACTTCTAATAAATGTGGAAAAATAAATAAATAAATAAATAGTTAAAGAAAAGAATTTGCATATTAAAATAGAATCAGATATGCTCATCCAGGAAGTGTACAGGGCACCCAACAGGTGTAATCAAATGAGAAGTTCACCAAGACACATCATATTTAAAATGTATAAATCAAGGAAACAATATTAAAATCTGCAAGTGAGAAACACCAAATCACATTCAGAGGCAAACTAATAAGGATCACCTCTAACAGTTCAGAATCTAGAAGCAAGAAGATCAGGGAAGGAGATCTTTCAATGTCTGAATGACGAAAATCTGTAGCCAAGAATATTATACACAGCAAAACTCAGCTTCAAATTCAATGGGAAAATAACAACATTTCACAATAAGATTAAACTTGCAGCATTCACTAAGAGAAAACCAACATTACAAATAATCCTCAAGAATAAACTCCAGATAGAAAAACAAGCAAACACTCCTCAAAACCCACAAATAGAGGAAATTCAGTAAAGGTACGTGCTATCAAAAGACAACCAAGAAAGCACAAAACTGACTAATAAAACATGATGACTATGAACCACAACCACATAAGTCTCCTAACACTGAATCTGAATGGTCTCAACACACCAATCAAAAGGCATAGATCAGCAAATTGGATAAAAAAAATTGCAACAATAAACTGTGTACAGGCAACCCATTTTACAGCCAATGACATTCACAGATTGAGGATGAAAAGATGGAAAAATATCTACCAGCCATATGGCCCAAGAAAGCAAGCTGTGGTTGCAATATATCTGGAAAAGCAGATTTCAAGCTAAATTAATTGTAAGAGATAATAAAGGCCACTACATTCTAATACAAGGAACAATAAAAATATATATAAACAGAGCAAATATATACTCTCCAAATATGAATGCTCCCAAGTCTGTGGAAAAATTACTCCAGGACACCCACTTGTGGACTGCAACACAATAATACTGTGAGACTTCAATACTCCTCTTATCACCAATAAGCAGATCATCAAAGCAAAAAGCAATAAAGAGATCTCTAGTCTAAACAACTCCATAAATCAGAAGGACTTAACAGATATTTATAGAATATTCCACTCCAAATTGCTATACTAAGAGTATACCTTCTTCTCAGCAGTACATGGATCCTCCTCCAAAATAGATCATATTCTAGTGCACAAAAAAAATCTCAGTAAATATTAAAAAGTAGATATCATTCCATGTATTCTATCCTACCATGATGCCATGACCCTAGCAATTAACAGCAAAAATCATACCAGAAAACATACATACATATGGAGACTGAGTAACACCCTGTTAAATGAAGAATGGATCCAAGAAGACATTAGAACAGAAATCAAGAAGTTGGAATGAAGACACAACATATTGAAACCTTTGGGAAGGTATCAAAGCATTTTTTTTTTTATTATTCATTCAAGACTGTCTTACAGGCTGGAGCAGTGGCTCAGCAGTTTCGGCGCTTGCCTGGCAGGCACCAGGACCCAGTTCAAACCCCAGCACGAGGTACACAACCAAGTGTTGGAGCAACTAAGGCCATGTGAAAAACTAAATAAAGTTGTTTCTCTCTTTCTCTGTCTCTCTCATTGTCCCTCTCTCTTTAAAAAAAAAAAACAAAGACTGTCTTACATTTAGGAGGGAATCGTTGCCATACAATTATGAGCAAATGCATAATACCAGCAAAAACCAAGGCTGATGACATTCTGTGATCTCCTCCCAGCACCCCCATCCCATGATTCATACTATTATACCCCCATATTAGTTGGGCTTCTCATGAGAGAATGAAATCATGCCATCATGATTGCATCAAAGCATTTTTTATTAAGAAATTTAGTTGTTGTACAATAAAAAATGTTTCCAATGAAACTATATGATATATATAGATTTACCTCCTAGAGCCCCACTAAATTTCCACTCTTATCCTTCCCCCTGCCCTCCTCCCACCTCCTTCCCAGTATATCTCTATGAATAAATGTAATACATTCAGTGCCTACATTAAAAATCAGGAGAGATCTTGAATAAATAAGCTTAGCTCCATCTAAAATCCCTACAAAAGAAAGAACAATCCAATCCCAAAGCCAGCAGAGGACAGGAAATAATCAAGACCATAGCTAGAATCAATGAAATTGAGAAGGGGAAAAAATAATAAAAAGAATCAATGAAACAAAGAGCTGATTCTTTGAAAAAATAAATAAAATTGACAAACCACCAACTAATCTTACCAAAAAGAGAGAACCAAAGCAAATTAACAAACTCATCAATGAAAAGGGAGTGATCAACACTGACTTCATGGAAATTCAATGGATTATCAGAACGTATTTTGAAAAACAGGAACAACCAATTATTAGGACATGTTTTGTAAAACAAGATCAACACCCATAAATCAATAGCTTTCCTATACACTAACAATATTAGGGCAGAAGAAGAAATCAAGAAATTGGTCTCATTCACAATATCCTCAAAAAGAATAAAGTACTTGGAAATTAACCTAACAAGGGAAGTAAATGACCTCTACAATGAAAATTATCAAACACTGAACAAAGAACTTGAAAACGGAAGAAGATGTAAAGATGTTCCATGTTCTTGGTTAGGCAGAATTAATATAATTAAAGTGGCCATTTTACCAAAACTACTATACAGATTCAATGCAATCCCCATGAAGATGCAAATGTGATTATTTACAGTTATAGAAAAAAGCAATTATGAGGTTGGAGCAGTGGCTCAGCTGTTCTGGCACTTGCCTGTCATGCATGAGGATACAGATTTGAATCCCAGCACCACATACACAATGAAGTGTCAGAGCAATGAAAGCCACATAAAAAACTAAATAAAATTTGAATCTCTCTCTTTCTCTTTCTCATTGCTTTTCTCTCTCTTTATAAAAAAAAAAGAGAAAGAAATTCTCAAATTCATTTGGAACAAGAAACCCAGAATAGCCAAAACATTAGTAAGCAATAAAGACAAATCGGGTAGTTTTGTAACATCAGATCTAAATTTATGCTATAGATCTAGAATATTAAAAATGGCATGGTACTGTTATAAAAATAGGAATGGAGACCAATGGAACAGAATAGAAGACTGTGAGAGAAACTCACAAAGTTTTAAACATCTGATCTTTGACAAAAGTGGTTCAAAATATAACATGGTGGAGAGACAGCTTATTCAACAAATGGCGCTAGACAAAGTGGACAGCCGTGTATAAGAAGTTGAAATTAGATCCTTATCTCTTATCTTGCACAAAAAATCAAATCCAAATGTAACAAGGAATTAGAAATTAAACTAGCTACCATACAACTACTAGAAGATAAATTAGGACCAATACTCCAACATATGGGAGTTGGCAATGACTTCCTCAATAAGATTCCTGATGTGAAAAAATTAAAGTCCAGAATTAATGAGCAGGATGTCATTAAATTAAAAAGCTTTTGCTCAGCCAAAGAACTGGTCAAAACTGTCAAAAGCACAGATAATCATGCCCTGTAATTCCTCCAACAGGGGACTAATATCCAAAATTTCAAATTACTCAAAAACCTTAATATCAAAAGCACAAACAATTCAATCAATAAGTGGGCCAGTGAGCTAAACAGAAACTTCTCAACAGTGGAACTTGTGCAAAACAATGAATACATGAGAAAGTGTTCCAAATCAACAGTAATCAGAGAAAAGCAAATCAAAACTACATCAAGATTTCACTTCACTCTAGTCAGACTGGCAAACATGAAGAATACAAACAGTAATGAATGCTGGACGAGTTATGGGGAGATAGAGTTTGAAAATCAGTGTCTAGACTCCTCAAAAATTAGGAAAGGATCCACTGTAGGAACCAGCTATTGATCTTCTGGGTATTTTCACAGAGGAGTTAGAATCAGTGCATTACAGCAACAGAGCTAAGTCAATTTTCAAAGCAGCTCAATTTATACTAACTAAATTATGGAATCAACCCAGATGGCCCTCACTGGATGAATGAATCCAAAAGCTCTAGTGTATATATACTATGGAGTTCCACTCAGCTATTAGAAACAATGATATTACAATCTTTGAGGGTATATGGACAGCAATGAAAGAAATCATCTGAGGATGTTAGCCAAACCCAGAGAGTCAAGGGTCAAATTTTTTTCCCTCATTTGTGGAAGCTAGAGCTAATGTAGGCTTGGGTGAAAGGTCATCACTCAGGAATTAGACCCACCAAGGGCATAGCAACACATAATCTAGGGGAACCATAAAAATGTATGGGGGGAGGAGGAAGTTGTGGGAGGTAGGAGAGGGAGGAGGCAATAGGGAGGGATCTAGGGAGATAATCAACACTGTAGCATAATCTTTACTCCCTGGAGAAGTCAAATAATATTTATGCAATTATTTAATTCTGGAAAATTCACAATCATATGTGTGTGTGTGTGCATATATATACACATTTATATTTGTTTAGGGGCATAATATAGAAGAATAAAGAGGCTGGGTCATGGGCAATGTGGATTTAGGATCAAATACATATCACGTTGTTACTTTATGATTGTGAAACAACTCAGCTCCTTAATTACAAAAAAAAAAAAAAACAAAAAAAGATATCTCTGTGGTAGTCTAAAGAGGAACCAATCCATTTAGGATCAACCAGATGGAGTCTTTGAGGGAAAAAGGTGGTTACTGTTACGATTATAACTTAAGAAGTAGTTAAAATTAGGATAAAAGCACAAAATACCAGGCAATAAAGGAAACTAGGAAATACAAGAAAATAAACTCTAGTCTTCTTCATAAAAACAAATAAATTCTAAGCAACAAAGTAGTCAAAAGCCATAAGTCATTTAAAATGTTTTTTCCCCTCATCTTCCAAATGCACACACCCAAACTCACCCACATCCCCCCACATATATACCCATACTTAATGGCAACCTGTGGAGAAAACTATGAAAAATATAATCCCAATATGAAGCCAAATAAAATTTGGTACAGTTTTTGAGCTCCTAGTGCATTCTTGTCAAGGAGTGCCCACTGAGCATTCCTGAGAAGAAACAGAGGTCAGAAGATGTAATCCCCGCACACTACTTGGCTCTACATTGAATTCTATCCTCGTAGTCACAGGAAGGCAGATATCATTTCTTAATTTGTAAATTTTAGGCTAAATATTATGCAAGTCACAAATAATTTACTTATGTATCTGCAGTGTAATGTAAATATTGAAAATTAACTTTGAAAACAGGAATATAGAATAGACAGAAATTAGAAGGTGGCTAGGAAGAAACATGGACAGAAACACATTATACTTATTTCACTGAGGTGTAGAGTCAAGAGCTACTGAGTACAAAATAAGTAACAGAAACATGATTCAAGAAACTATAAGAGGGGCTGGAGTGGTGGATCAGAGGTTTGGGCACTTGCCTGACATGCAGAGGGACACGGGTTCAAACCCCAACACCACATACACAATGAAGTGTCAGAGTAACAAGTCACATGAAAAACTAAATAAAATTAATTCTCTCTCTCTCTCTCTCACTGTTCTTCTCTCCCTTAAAAAAAGGAAACAAAAATGAAATAAAGCATACGAAAATATTGTCATAACAAGCTGAAGCAGTACAATGTTTCGGAGAATGGAAGTTGTATGTGAAATAAGTCTGAATCTGAAATAACAGAGTATGTAAATAAAGTTTGAAATGATAAGAGATGAGCAAATCAATCATATTAATTAAAATTATGGAAACAGCTACTGAAACCAACACTAGAAATGATTAAAATTGTGAAAGAGTAGAGAAAGGGGAAGTTCTTCTGTACTGTTTCAATTAATTTTCTTTTCTTGATGTTATCCCAATTTTTTTATTTTTATTTTTGAACAACCATACAAATTTTTAACAAAATAATATAAAATGTGTATAGTTTCTGGATACTAGATTTACCCCCAGGAGTGCCCACCCCAATTTCCCACCCATATCCCTCCCTTCCCTTACCCATAATATCTCTAAAAAAGTATTAGGCTTTATAACATTACACCTGATCTGGATTTAACACATGATAATAGACCACCTTTCTGAATGGCCAGGGTCTAGTTCCAACTTCCACAGATGAGTGGAGATATTTGACCCTTGGTTCTCTGGATGAAGCTGATTTTACTAAGCATAATTTCTTCCATAGCCATCCATTTAACTTCAAAGGCTGCAATATCATTGTTTCTAATTGCTGTGTAAAATTCCATGGTATATATGTACCACAGTTTTTGGATCCATTCATCCAGTGAGCAACATCTGGGTTGCTTCCATAGTCTAGCAATAGTAAATTGAACTACTATGAACATCAATTTTGCTGTGTCACTGTAGTGTGCTGATTCTAAATCCCGGGGAAAATACCCAGGAGAGGAATAGCAGGGTCGAATGGTGGGCTCATCCCTAGTTTTCTGAGGATTCTCCACACTGCTTTCCAGAGGGACTGGACCAGCCTGCAGCTCCACCAACAGTGTGTTAGTGTGCCTATCTCTCCACAGCCCCTCCAGCATCTATTACTGTTTATTTTCTTCATTTTTGCCATTCTGACTGATGTAAGGTGATATCTTAATGTAGTTTTCATTTCCATTTCTCTGATTACTAGAGATTTAGAGCACTTTCTCATGTATTCATTGGCTTGATCGATGTCATCTGTTGAGAAGTTTCTATTTAGCTCTTTGGCCCATTTATTAACTGGGCTGTTAGTGTTTTTGTAGTTGAGATTTTTGAGGATTTTGTAGATTCTGGATATGAGAATGGATAACAATCATATTAATTAAAATTATGGAAACATCAACTGAAACCAACACTAGGAATGATTAAAATTGTGGAAGAGTAGAGACAGGGGATATGAGAGGAATCAAAGCCCACGATTTTCTCCATTTCCGTAGGAAACATCTTGACTTTTGTGATTGTTTCCTTGGCAGTACAAAAACTTTTTAGCTTTATGGCATCCCATTCACTGATTTTTTACTTTACTTCCTTCACTATAGGAGACACGTTGAGAAAGTCTTTGCCTACTCCCAAATGCTGAAGTGTTGGACCTACATTGTCTTCTATCATTTGCAAGGTAGCTGGTTTAATTCCTAGCTCCTTGATCCATTTTGATTTGATTCTTGTGCAAGGAGAAAGATATGGGTCTAATTTCAACTTTCTGCAAGTGGCTGACCAGTTTGTCCAGCACCATTTATTGAAGAGGCTGTCACTCCTCCATGTAATATTTTGCACCCCTTTGTCAAAAATCAGATGTTTAAAGATTTAAGGGTTTGTTTCAGGGTCTTCTATTCTATTCCATTGGTCTTCTTTCCTATCTTGATACCAGTACCATGCTGTCTTTGTTAATACAGCTCTACAGTATAGTTTTAAATCTGGTATGGCAAAACCACCAGTTTCCTCTTTCTTGCTTAGTAGTGTTTTGTTAATTCTTGGTTTCTTATTGTTCCAAATGAATTTGAGAATTGCTTTTTCTATGTCTGTAAAGAATGACATGCGTCTTTATAGGGATAGCATTAAATCTATATAAATCTTTCGGTAGAATAGCCATTTTGATTATATTAATTCTGCCTAACCAAGAGCATGGGACATCTTTCCATCTTCTTAGGTCATCTTGGATTTCATTTTTCAATGATCGATAGTTTTTGTTGAAGAGATCTTTGATTTCCCTTGTAAGGTAGATTCCCAAGTATTTTATTTTTTTCGAAGCTATTTTGAAAGGGACTGAATTCCTGACTTCTTCTTCAGTCCTATTATTATTGGTGCATAGAAAAGTTATTGATTTATGCATGTTGATCTTGTATCCTGCCACTTTGCTAAATCTATTTATGAGTTCAAGCAGTTTACTGATGCAGTTTTTTGTATCTTCCAGATACAGGATCATGTCATCAACAAAAGGGAGAGCTTGACTTCCTCTCTTCCTATTTTTATTCGTTTGATTTCTTCCTCTTGCCTAATTGCTCCAGCTAGTGTCTCAAGAACAATATTGAATAAAAGAGGTGAGAGCGGACAGCCTTGTCTTGTTCCCGACTTTAGTGGAAATGCTTTCAGCTTTTCTCCATTTAGTATTATACTAGATGAGGGTTTAGCATATATATCCTTTACAAAGTTCAGAAATGGTCCTTTGAAGTCCATCTTCTCTAGAGTTTTGATCATAAAAGGGTGTTGGATTTTATCAAAGGCCTTTTCTGCATCCATTGAGATGATCATATGGTTTTTGTCCTTGATTCTGTTAAAGTGGTGAATTACGTTAATTGTTTTGCGTATGTTGAACCACCCCTGCATTCCTGGGATGAAGCCCACTTGATCATGATGGATTATTTTCTTAATAAGTTTTGAATACGGTTTGCTAGCACTTTATTAAGGATTTTTGCATCCAAGTTCATGAGGGATATTGGTCTGTAGTTTTCTTGATGTATCCTTGTCAGGTTTTGGTATCAGAGTTATGGTTGCTTTGTAAAAAGTTAATGGGATCATTACCTCCTTTTCAATTTCTTGAAACAACAGTAAGGAGAGATGTTAGTTCCTCCTCAAAAGTGTGGTAAAAATCAGCAGAGAAGCCATCCAGTCCTGGGCTTTTCTTCTTTGGTAGACTTTTAATTGCAATATGGATTTCAATGCCTGTGATTGGGCTATTTAGGAAATCAATATCTTCCTGATTCAATTTAGGGATGTTGTATGTGTCAAGAAATTTATCCATTTCTTCCAAGTTATCTAATTTGGAGGAGTATAGGTTTTCAAAACATGATCTTATAATTTGTTGGATTTCCATGGGGTCAGTGGTGATCACTCCATTTTCATTGGAGATTTTGTTGATTTGCTTCATTTCTTTCCTTCTTTTGGTTAGATTCACTAGGGATCTATCTACCTTGTTTATTTTTTCAAAGTACCATCTCTTTGTTTCATCAATTCTTTTTATTGTTTTTTTGTTTTCAATTTCATTGATTTCAGCTCTGATCTTGATTATTTCCTGTCTTCTGCTGGCTTTGGGGTTAGATTGTTCTTCCTTTTGAAGGGCTTTGAGATGAAGCGTAAGCTTATTTATTTGGGATCTCTCTTCATTTTTAATGTGTGCACTTAGTGCTATGAATTTTCCCCTTAGGAAAGCTTTTATGCTGTCCCAGAAGTTTCGATATGTTGTGTCTTCATTTTCATTCTCTTCCAAGAATTTTTGTATTACTTCTCTCATGTCTTCTTGGATCCATTCATCATTGAATAGGGTATTGTTCAATCTCCATGAATATGTGTGTTTTCTGTTATGATTATTGCTATGGATCGCTAGGGTCATAGCACTGTGGTCTGAAAGGACACATGGGATGATGTCTACTTTTTTATATTTGCTGAGATTATCTTTATGAACCAGAATATGGTCTATTTTGGAAAAGGATCCATGTACTGCAGAGAAGAAGGTGTATTCCGCTAACTTGGGATGGAAAATTTTATATATATCTATTAAATCTGTTTGGTTTATGAAGTTATTTAGTCTAGAGATTTCTTGATTGATTTTTTGTTTTGATAATCTGTCTAGTGGTGACAGCAGAGTGTTGATGTCTCCAAGTATTATTGTGTTGTGATCCACGAGTGGTTTGATGTCATGCAGTAATTTATTCACGTAGTTGGGTGTATTGTTGTTTGGAAAGTAAATATTAACTATGGTTATTTCTTCCTGTTGAAGGGTTCCTTTCAGTATTAAGTAGTGGCCTTCTTTATCTCTTTTGATTGATTTATGTTTGAAATTTACTTTGTCGGATATAAGTATAGTGACACTGGCTTGTTTTCTTGGGCCGTAAGCATGGTAGATTTTTTTTCCATTCTATCACCCTTAATCCGTGGATGTCTTTGCCTGTTAGGATAGTTTCTTGTAAGCAGCATATGGTTGGATTTTGTTTTTTGATCCAGTCTGCAAGTCTGTGTCTTTTGAGTGGTGCATTTAGACCATTCACATTCAGTGTTAAGACAGAAGTGTGTAATTGATTCTTAGCCATTGTGTCTTATTTAGCTAGTTCTGTGGTTGCCTTGGTTAGTTCTTGCTGGGTGATACTTTCACTGAATTTCTTCAGTTTGTGGGTTTTGGGTATCAATTGCTTGTTCTTCTGTCTGGAGTATTTTCTTGAGAATTCTTTGTAGGGCAGGTTTTCTGTTGAGAAATTCTGCCAGTTTTGTTTTATCATAGAAAGTTTTTATTTCTCCATCAAATTTGAAGCTGAGTTTTGCTGGGTATAGAATTCTAGGCTGAATGTTGTGGTCATTTAGACGTTGAAAGATATTATTCCAAGACTTTCTTGCTTCCAGTGTTTGGGTTGAAAAGTCACAGGAAATTCTTATTGGCTTGCCTCTGAATGTAATTTGGCATTTCGCCCTTGCTGCTTTTAATATAGTTTCCTTGGTATCACTGTTGTACATTTTGAATATGATATACCTTGGTGAGTTTCTCTTTTGATTAGGCCTTTTGGGTGTCCTGTAACCTTCCTGGATGAGCGTGTCAGTTTCTATTTTTATGTGGGAAAAATTTTCTTTCATGATCTCTTTGAGAATATTCCTCATACCATTGATGTGTGTCTCAATTTCTTCCTGTATTCCAATTACTCTCAGATTGTTCCTTCTCATTTCATCCCGACATTCTTGAAATAGTGGTCATGATCTCTTAACTGTTTTTCTTTTTTGGTTTCAGTGAGCTCTAGCTTGATCAACCTGTCATCCTTACCGGAAGTTCTTTCTTCAATAGCAGGAGTTCTATTTTCTACTGAAGTTAGTCTATTATTGAATCTTGCATGGTCCCTCTCATGTCATTGACTGCAGATATGAGGTCTGTAACTTACTGTTTGAGAGAATCTATTTCCTTAATGATCGAGTCTTTTAATTCTTAAGTTCTTCCAGTTATTCCCTTCATTATCTCTTCTTTTAAGTCATTATTCCTTTTTGTTATCAGCTCAATGATATATTGTTCTAGATTTTCATCCCAATCCCTGGTCCTAGCCCCCTTACCAGTGGAGTTTTGGGATTGATGTGAACCTCTTCGAGTTTGATTCCTCATGTCTGAAGAGATTATTTTCTCTTATTTGCCAGGTGCAACCTTTGTGGAAGCAATGCAAGATTCGGTGGTTCTTTTTCTGTCTTCTGCCTTAAGGACTAAGCTGTTGGATTGGGAAATCTGTCCCAACCCTTATAAGAAATGAGGTTTTAGTCAGGAGAGTTGATTTCAAAAGACCACCCCCCTTTACTCTGAACTATTTGTTACCCTTACAGAATTCCAACACATCATGCACTAGTAGCAAATTGTCCATGTGTACAACCAAATCTTACAATAAACAGTAGTAAATTGGTTATTTAGCACAGATTATAATGTACTGTTGAATTCAGCCTGTGAAACTACAGTTAGTGATAATCCATATTTTTGGCCCACTCGTATATTGCTATTACATATGTTGGACTTCAAGAACAAATAAGTGTTATTCAGATTAACAATTGCAGCAGTAATAGTTACGCTGCCTTAATAATGGGGGGGGGTTGAAGAGAGTTAATCAATTTGGAGTAAGAAAGGGGGGGTAATGCTGGTGAAATTAAGAAAAGAGATTATATAGACCAATTATGTACAGTGAGAAAGTGGAGGAAATAAAGAATTTGCTGAAGAAAGAAAAAGAAATTGCTAAGAGGAAAAAATTTGAAAAAAAAGAAAAGGGAAATTTAAACAAATTTTACTAAATTTAAAATAAAGTAGAAAAGAAAGAAGTAGAAAGGAAATACAGATCCAATGGAAAGCTAGGATAGCTGAGGCCTAATATAGGAAATGTAGGAAGGGTAAAAAGTTATTACTAATATTTGGGTGATCATTAAAGGGAAGAAGTTATCCCTGTGAATTATGTTTGTCAGGTATAAATTATTTCAAATACTATATGCACTGACTAGGATCCTTCTCAAGAATGAGGACAAGGCTAGACAGGATGGATAACAGGGAATAAGAGAGATGGTAAATGGGGAAAAAGAAAAAGAGAAAGAAACCTAAAAACAGGGTATCATAATAGGAAGAAATATTATTGTTAATTTTTTCCCCTAAAAGAAGAAGAGAAAAAAATATGGAAGAATAGGGGGTGGGGATATCCGCCACTAGAAGTTAACAAAGCAGGGAGAAAAAAAAACAGGTATAGTTTTTATATATCGGAGAACCAGTAAACTTTTCCAATTAATACATTGGTATACATCTAGAACATGCAATCAACTGTAGCAAAAAAAAAAAAATTCTTACTAGGCAACACTTGGAACTGTAGATATTAAGAGTGTCTCTGTCCCTTAATGAAGTTAAGTTTCTTAATGAAACCTTGGAACTAAAACCAGTAAGGGAGTTTCTGGGACCTTTGGGAGGAGAAGTCCACTTTGCTTCTGGGTTTTGATATGACTGTCACTCAGTCTGTGGTTATGTGATCTCACAAAGTGGACTGGGGTTTCTTCAGACTCCTGGGATTTCTAGGAGGAGCTTCCAATGAAGAGGATTGATTCTGGAAAGCCCTGAAGTTTGCCAGATTCTCAGGGGAGCTGCAGCCAGAGGGCTTAATGAGCAGGGAGCCTGGCGGATTTCTATTCTCCCTCTGCTGGGAGAGGCACACACTGTCTCTTGTGTCAAAAGATGTGCTCCTCCTGGCTAGGAGGAGTGGACAGGGCAGGGAATTGCTCTCCCCTATTCCAAAAACTGAAGACCTCCCAAGAAGGGTGGGGTCTGGGGCTGACCTAGGCCTTCTTTTCCTGGAGACTGAAGTCTGTGGTGATTTCCTGGTGCACTTATCCTAGGCTGCTCTAAAAAGCCAGAGAGAGCTGTCTCCTGGGGCTCGGATGGCGACCCAGTTTTCCCACTGAGCGGCAAGTTCCTCTGGGCTCCTCAGCGTGCCGATTCCCAGCTCAGCTGTCATCCCCCCCCAGTGTGTGCACTCAGCAGGTGTCTGCAGCTGCGCTCACTCACCCGTTGCTGTCCTGATGTTTTTATATGAAGGTACAGGCTCAGCGCCCTGAGCACGGGATTGCAGTGACACTTCAGCTCCAAGCAGCAGGGCAGCCGCAGCTGCTCACAGCACCGCCCTCTGCAGTCTCTTGCGGCCTCAGTCACTGTCGCCCACAGCCCTCCCGCCAGTGGAATGTATCTGAAACAAAAAAAGTCACACTTCTGATTCTCTGGGGTGGATAAATTCCCTTTTTTTCTCCACGCTCTGTTCAGACCCCCTAGTTTGCTGGTCCACTCACTGCCGTAGCAGCCGCGTACCAGCGTCAGGTAAACAAATTCTGCAGTGGCGCTAAATTTAAAGCACAGAGACTTCTCTGCTGCAGGGAGTGCAGGGTGCTGGAATCCTCCACCACTCCACTCAGCAGCCAGCCACACGGCAGCGGCAGGGGAACAAAGACCCCAGTAGCGCTATATTTAAAGCACAGCGGCTTTTCCATGGGGATGAGTTCGCTGGCTGCTTGACTCTTCCCCCACTCCCAGGAGGCGGCTGCCTGCCTTGTCCAAGCCCGGATGGAAAAAAATAGAAAACCACTTGTTACTCCCAAGTCTTGGTCCTCAAATCAACTGAGCAAATTAGTACTGGGGTTTCAAGATGCTACTCCTCCAAACACACCTCAAAAATTTGGAAATGAACTGGGGATTTTCCGTCAGAGCTGCTGGGGAAGCCATCTGTCTTTAAGTCACCATCTTCTTTCCCAATCTAATTTTTTTATAAAGTACACACATTATGATGAATCATGATTTAAAGAAAACATGTACAGACCTTTTCAGTAAGTGCTTAGAATTCTAGAATGAGTAAGCATTCTCTTGCAAACATAAAGAATATTAGTGATATATAAAATGTCATTTATTTATATAGCTTTTAACTTTGCTGTAAGTTCAAACTCACAGAAAGAATTCAAGAACATTACAAAGAATTCCCATTTTGTTTATATTTTGCCTATTTCCTCAATTATTTTTTCTCTTCTTTTTCTCAACTATTTGTAAACAAATTGCAGACATGCTATTTTATTCCTAAAACTTCAGTATAAACTCCTTAAGAACAAAGATATTTCATTATGTAATCACGGTGCAATTACCATATAAAAATATTTAATGTTGACACATTACTATTACCTGTAGCAAAGTTCATATTTAAATATCCTCATTATCCCAATACTAACAACGGTTTTCAAAGCCCAGCATCTAGTCCAGGATCACAGATTGCAGTTAATGATCATGTCTGATTAACATTGAATAGTTCACCATCCATTCCTTGTCTTTCGTGGCCTAAAAATTTAAAGAAATAGGAAGCTATTTTACAGAACATTTCTCAATTTGAGGGTTGGTTTTTTGAGGTACCCTCATGATTGGATTCAGGTTATGCGTCTTTAGCAAGAATAGCAAAGAAAAAAATCTCTGCTTCCATAATATTCACCAGATGGTACATGATGTCAAATTTGTTCCATTACTGGTGATGTTATCTTTGATTCATTGGTTGAGGTAGAGAACCGAAGGTTTCTCTGGTGTAAGTTATAATTTGTCTTTCTGCAAGTACTACAGAATTTTTTTCACAATATATAAATATCTACTTATCATACTTTCATTCACTAGGTTTGTTTTTTGCTATTTTTACATGGTAAGAACTAAAAAGAAAGTTTCCAGAGATAATAATCTTTCATTGTTATTTCAGTATTTAAGAACTTTCTATCATTATATAAGTGCTTCAAAAATAATTATAGGGCTATTGGAACTACCAGTAAGTTAGTTAATTTCATATTTAAACCATTATTTATAATTCACTTTGATTTATTTATTTTTAAAGAGAGAGGGACAGTGACAGAGAGAGAGAGAAATAATCAATTTTTATTTAGTTTTTCTTGTTG
>PVKS010043114.1:0-15068 GCA_004027875.1 Aplodontia rufa | reverse complement strand
GGATTGAAGGAATGAGGCTGGATTATTTAAACCTCATGGAATGGTAGGAAGTCACCTCCACCCAGGTCTCTAACTTCCTCACTGAACAAGACCCTGACTGACTTATCTAGATGAAAGAATGTACAGACATACCTTACCAATATCTTGTGATTTAGCAGCTGTGCAATACCTATAATCTTACCCTCATTACCCTTCCTATATATCCTCAATCTCCATGTGAGTAACTGAAAGGCAAGGCTTAGGATACTGTGACCCAGTCTTGTCATATAACTACACACATCAGAGTTCTTTTTCAAACATTTCAAAACAAAGCATAAGGCAAAACAAAACCACACAGTATCATCAACAGTAAGGGAAAGACAAATACCACAATGAAGAACAACACAATGTTCTAGTGAAAAAGAAAATTATCACAACACCTCACACTACAACTTCTGGTGTGATTAGAGAATAAGACTTTTGGTACAGTATAATGAAGCAATGAAGAGAAATTAGAAGAGGAACTGTTATTGTTGGTAGGGAAAAAGGAGAAGATAGGAAACAGTGAGATCATATAAGATCCAAGTGGAATACATGAATTTATTCTTAAAACAGAGTGATATATTTAATTATGCAAGGCTTTAGGAAACTTTCCCAGTGTCTTAGAGAGGGTAGCTAAAAAATAAAAGAAAATAGGGGGAAAATTAGCCCAGAAGATTGAAAAACTGAACTGCAAATATTGTGGAAAAATTATTTAGTTTATCACATACAAGTTAATAATCTTTGGTCACGTGAGACTGGATGTTGCGGATCACAGAACAGCCCCATTGTTAAAAGATCACTGAGCATGTGACAAGAGAATATTCAGTTTAAGAATACATTAATGTCTACATGATGCTTGAAATAAGTTTTGACCTGTTTAAAATAATTTTTACAGAAAATTAATAAACATTAAATTGATGCCAAAGGTCAAGTTTGGTTTCTTGGTATCCAGTGATTGGTACCAGACATATATTTTCTTTTTGTGAATTAATATATATGATCTCAGAACTAGTAAAATATTACATGTAATGTGTAAATGTGTATCATTTTAATACAGATTATAACCAATATCACATAAACAGCATTACCACAGGTAAAATGCAGAAGAAAAATTCCCTAGGTGTGATGAAGAATCTGAAGGAAAGGCTTGGAAACAAATTGCTGGTGATATAATTTCAACCAGTACAATCCTATTTAAGCCCTAAGGTGAAAATACATTTATGTATACGCATAACATCTTTGAAGTGATCATCTAAACATCAAACTCTTTTGCTGTTTAACATATTTAAAGATATGCCAGTTTTCTTGATCACTGTTTAACCTTCCCATTCTTTCACAATGTTCAAGTAAATAATATCAGTCTGGAGAGAGATCTGCACTAATGGTTGCCTAGACCCAGCTCTGCTTGGGTGACCTGAAACACAGTCACAAGGTAGTTGTTTCTCTCCTCTGATGGAACTAGACATGGGCACATTATGGACTACAGTGCCTACTGAGCTCTCTCTCTCTGCTCAAGCCCTTTCCTCCTCCACAGACCCACCCTGCACTACCCCTACCTCAATCCAACTGTCCCTGTCTCCTTAACTCCTCAGCTGTTGGCTGCTCCCTCCCAGACAGGATCCATGGACTCACTTCCAGGTACTGTGGGAGGAGACATTCATCCTCACTAAGGGGCACTGAGTGGCCTCATGGCCACAGCTCACACCACACCACTGAAGCTTCCCTCCTTTCTCCATCCATGGCAAAGACAGTGTACTTCCTCGGAATGCTGTTCTGATCTTCTTTTTGTTTTTCATTAAGGAGTTATTGTACAATCAAATTCACACAAATCAACATGTGTTGGGCATATGATCTTAAACCATAATTACCCCCACATCGCCCACTCCATAGTCTGACTATTCTGCATCTTGCCCTACAAGCAATATTAATGCTTAGATTACAAAATTTCCAGAATAATTGCACAAGCAGTATTTCAATTCTGCCCAAACACTATATATATATGTCATGAAAGTACACTATATTTTTAGAGTTGTCATATCACACAGTACAAATAATGTTGCCAATATTAAAAAAGTATGCATCACTTACCTTTCTCTTCCATTACTGTGTCTGTATATGAAAAGAAACACAGAAAAAGAGCAACATAAACATATGTTGTCTTGTTCTCAAAAACAGAAAATGGTTTCCAGAACTTGGCCTGTCAGAAGAGAACCTGAGACCCAAATGGGTGGTCCAGTATGTGTGACATGGATTGAACTCATATTTCCTAAGTCTTAACACAAGCAGAGGAATACATTTTGATTTGTGGATATATTTATATTGAAAAGTAATAAAATACTTAATGTGTCCTTTTCATCTCCAAGTTTTAGTTGAAGTCTCGAGGCTGAGAATAGAGATGACACCCTTTTCTGGAGAAAGCTATGAAAATTCCCTACCATGAAAAACAGGGACCAATTTCTAAGAAAATATACCTGAGCCATATCTTCTACTTCATCCTCCCTCAGGTTAAAGGAACTCTGAGCTCAGACTCTTCCCGTAGAGCTCACAATTCATCACCTGGTTTCAATCAAGATTTGGAATTAGGAAACACTTCCAAATATTTGGAACTAGGAATTTGCCATGAATTCCTGACCACCAGAATGGGTTTGCAAACTGCTAAAGAGGGGTGAACTTATCATGTGTGTATTCACTGTCAAAAAATAATTATGGATAGAATGAGATGGAATATCAAATATGAAAGAAGAAAATGAACATACACTTTATAACAAGAAAATGTGGGTAACTGAGAGAAGTAGAATGTCTGGTGGTTCATTTACAGATCAGTGTATTTAAACTTAAATGTATAATTGTGATGTTTAGAAAGTTGAAATTAGACACATATCTTTGTCCTTGCATGAGAAATCAAAATAGATCAAGGAGCTAGGAATTAAACCAACTACCTTGGAACTGATGGAAGATAAATTAGGCCCAACACTTCAGCATTTGGGAGTAGGCAAAGACTTTCTCAACATGTCTCCTAAAGTGAAGGAAGTAAAGTCAAAAATCAGTGAATGGGATGCCATAAAGCTAAAAAGCTTTTGTACTGCCAAGGAAACAAGAGTCATGAGGTTTCCTACAGAAATGGAGAGAATCATGGGCTATGATTCCTCTGACAGGGGCCTCATATCCAGAATCTACAAAATCCTCAAAAATGTCAACTACAAAAACACCAACAGCCCAATTGATAAATGGGCCAAAGAGTTAAACAGAGACTTCTCAACAGAGGACATTGATCAAGCCAATGAATACATGAGAAAGTGCTCCAAATCATTAGTAATCAGAGAAATGCAAATGAAAACCACATTAAGATATCACCTTACGCCAGTCAGAATGGCAAAGATGAAGAAAATAAACAATAATAGATGCCGGAGGGGCTGTGGAGAGATAGGCACACTAACACACTGTTGGTGGAGCTGCAGACTGGTACAGCCCCTCTGGAAAGCAGTGTGAAGAATCCTCAAAAAACTAGGGATGAGCCCACCATACGACCCTGATATTCCACTCCTGGGTACTTTCCAGGGGATTTGGAATCAGCACATTATAGTGACACAGCAATATTTATGTTCATAGCAGCACAATTTACTATTGCTAGATTATGGAACAACCCAGATGTCCCTACTGGATGAATGGATCCAAAAAGTGTGGTACATTTATACCATGGAGTTTTACACAGCAATTAGAAACAATGATATTGCAGCCTTTGAAGGTAAATGGATGGCTATGGAAGAAATCATGCTGAGTAAAATCAGCTTAACCCAGAGAACCAAGGGTCCAATGTCTTCACTCATCTGTGGTGGCTGGAACTACACCCTGGCCATTGAGAAAGGAGGTCTATTATCATGTTTTAAATCCGGATACATTGTAATGTTATACAAAGGTCTCAAAAAAAAAAAAAAAAAGTAAAACAAAAGCACTTGGTATCATTAGCCATGAAGCATGAAGGAAATACCAAGGAAAAATCATCTCACCCCAGGAAAAAGACCATTATCAAAAAACCTAGCATTGAAAGTTTTGAAGTGGTGTTTGGAGAAAACACCTTTGATAGATTTTATTAGAATAATTAAGTGAAGGTAGAACAGGAACCACTACGGTTTGGAGGGAAAGGAGGAGAAGAGTGACAAAAGACAAGATCAAATTGGAATGCATGCATGTATGGAAATGTGACAGGAAAGCCCACCAATGTGCTCAAAGCACAGTGAAAATGATGTGGTCCTCCAGCCCTAAATCTTCATGGTTTTTTTTCCATGCATTTTTATACTTGGGATCTGTCACTTCTTTTTACCTTTCTTTCATGGGTTGAGAGTGGAATAAAGTGGCCTGTTCCTACTATTGTATTTTATGAGCACAGAACTTTATCCCAGACCTCTGGATATGTGAGCATCATCAATGCTGAGCAGGGTACACTCTGAGGACAACTTAGATACTTCTGTCAAGTTCATAAATTTAGCACCTGTCTTTTCATATGGAATACAGAAATTTTCATATTCATGTGCACATACATGAATTTTTCTTAATAAAGCAATAAATTTAAGTATGCAGGACTTTATAAACTTACCCAATTTCTTAGAGAGTGAGGCTGAAAAATAAAAGAAATGGGAAAATAGTTCACAATTTTGAATAACTGACCTATAATTATTGTTGAATAATTATTTACTCGATCATATAAAAAATATCAAACTTTGACCATCTGAGACTGGACATTGTGGTTCTCCATGATGTTGGAAAAATTTTACTGTTAAATTTTTTTTCAGAAAAAATGAGAGTGAAGATTAAATTGATACAACTGATCAATTTTGGTTTATGGTAGCACTTCTATTGGCATCTGATAAGATTATTTCTCTGAATTAAAATATATGATCTCAAAACTAGTAAAATAATATTACATGTAATATGTATGAAGGTGTTTAATGTGTAAATATTTTAATGTAAACTTTAATGTAATTTTAATGTAAACTGTAACTATTATCACATAGAGGACATTACCATAGTTATACTGAGGAAAAAAAATGAGCCCAGGTATGATTAAAAAAAATCTGAAGGAATGATTTGGAACTACTAACAGCTAGTGATATAATTTCAACCAGGGCAGTCCTATTTCACTTCCAAGGGAAAATATTATGTACATATACATGTACATATGTACGTACATATTATATATACATTATGTACATACATATGTACATGTATAAAATATATTTATATATGTACATATACACACACCTATTACTTATTACTTGCTTTTCTGCATGCAGAACCAAAACTAATGAATCCCTTAGAAAATTTTAAAAATTCCAAAAGAAATACAAGTGTTACATGGAATTAATTTTCTACAGTGAAAAATATAAACACTCAGAAATTGTTAAATATATATAGTGACTGGGATGAATGTGTTTTATGAAACTTTAAAACAAATACTCAATGATAAATAAGAATGTATTGAATTTTACTGTTTAGAATTTGATTTTTTCTGAGATTTCTTTCAATGAACATTCCCAGATAACACATAATCCATTCTCCACACTGAAGTAAATAACACATCTTTGAAACGACCCCATCTAAACATCCAACTCGATTGCTGTTCAACATAATTAAAGAGTCCCCAGATTTCATTGGTTAATTTCCAGCCTTCCCTTTCTTTCACAATGTTCAGGTAAAGATTCTCAGTCTGGGAACAGAACTGCTTTGCTGGCCTCCTGGGTGTCCTGAAAGGCAGTCATGGGTGATTTCTTCCTCACACGGAACCAAGAGCGGACACATTCTGAACTAGTGACAGCACAGCTTCCAGCCTGCTCAGCCCCTCCCCCTGACAAACCCACCCAGCACTACCCCTGCCTTAGCCCCACTGTCAATGATTCCTCAGCCCCTTTCCCCCTGACAAACCCACCCAGCACTACCCCTGGCTTAGCCCCATTGTCAATGATCCCTCAGCCCCTGGCTGCACCTCTCCAACAGGATCCAAGACCCCCATCTGCTCCTGTGGGAAGAGTCACTGAGGGACCCTGGGAGGCCTCACAGCCTCAGCCCCACAGGACACCACTGAAGCCTCCCTCATTTCTCTATCTATGACGAAGACTCTGGGCTTTTTAGTAAGGCTCCATTCTGATCCTTCTTAAATTATTTTTTTGGTCACAGATACTATATATAGGTCATAAAGGAATATCTGTACTTTTTAGTGTTGCCGTAACAATCACACACGGCACTAGTTTTGATGTTAATCTGCTGCCAAAGTAAAAAGTCACTTACCTTTCTCTTCCATTACTGTGTCTGTATATGAAAAGAAACACAAAAATAGCAATATAAGCATGTTGTCTTCTCAATCACAGAAAATCCTACCCAGCATTTGAACTCTGACAGTAGAGAATCTAAGACCAACTATGGGTGGTCCAGTATTTCTGATAGAACTTAAATTTTCTGAACAGAAATTGTAAAACAGAATGCATTTTCATTTGTAAATATATTTGTATTGAAAAGGAATATAAGATAATACTATATGTATCTTTTTTACATCAAAGTGTTATATGGAGTCTCAAGGCTGAAAAAAGACGTGATAATTACTTGCAAAGTGTACATCCCAAACTAGATTTCCAATTCTCAGCTCATCATGAAAACACTAATGGAGAGACTTGGTAGGTGACCCCAACAAAGGATGCATTTCCTCAGAGTGCAGGCACACCTGCCTGGTATTTGCAGAAGGGCTGCTTCACACAACTCTTAATATCACTGAAAGCCATGTCTCACGGAGATTGAGAAAAAGCAAGAGAATTTCCCAGTGCACTTCTTAAAGTGTTAAAACCTCAAGCTCTTTAGGCATCCTGAAGCTAAATTGTCTGCAATTCTGAATCTTACCTTAATCTCTACCTCACGTCCATCCATCCATCCTGTGGATGAGCTCTATGTAAATACTTAAGCCATTTTGAATTTCCCTGCTGTTCCACATTCAGCTATCAAATGCTAACTTGTTCTTTGGAACATTTGAAGAAGCCAGGATTAATAGTTGTCTTGTGAAACTTCTTTGGAAACCTCATAAGGATAAAATGTTTGTTTCTAGATTATGTAATTGCCCATAACCTGTTTGTTTAGGCAGGAATAACTAACTTGATATCACTAAAAGTTCTTCAGAAACATTTTGGAAACATTTAGTTTGTGGATATTTGGGACCTAAATGGTCTGGGAAGACAATCTCCCACTGTTTTCCTCAGAGCTGCCACCTCCACACCCCTCCTTCGTAGCTTTGGACCACCAGGTGTAAAAGCTCTGAGGACAAGGCTGGAGTGCTGGCTCAGCAGTTATGAGTTTGCTGGGCATGCGCGAGGACAGGGGTTTGCAGCACTTCCAACCAGGGTCATGGTGGCCTCCTCAGCAAATAACACCAGTATCAGGTACAAAACGAAGTTCAGAGCAACGAAAGCCACATGAAAATCTATATATTGTCTCTTTCTCTTGTTGTTCCTCTCAAAAACAAAAACAAAAAAAAGCAGATCACTGAAGACAAATCAGGAGTGAAAAACTGGATGATCCTATCTCAACTAAGAGGTATCTCTTAGTACTGACATTCTTAAAGGTTAATTCTGTCTCCTGATGTGATCCTCTGTGACCCCTGAAATGATTTAGTTGTCCCAATGTGTTCCGCACAGCAAGATTAAAACATGCCCTTTGAAAAGTCCAGTCATTTTTGAGGTCCTGTGCTGTCTGACTTGCCGTATGCATGCGATTCATACCAATCTATGACGAAGTCAATACAAAGTATGGATTACACAGGGTAAATAATTATATATAAACATGAGGTGCTATATAACAAAAAGCTAGATCAAAAAACTGCATGGGTTTAATATCTCCTTATCTTAACTGATTTGGAAAATATATTGAAGAAAACAAACACAAAGCAAGATTGTACCTAAGAATCTTTCTTGCACTGGACAGATCGTGTTACCTGTTTCCCATATTCAGAAATTCATCAGGCTACAGGGAACACCAGTGGAGGACAGGTGGCCCTAGCTTTCCACATGAGCAGACCACCATGCAAGGTGATTTTGAGACAGCAGGAACGTGTATCCTAGAGAGCACTAAGTTCCATGCCAGGTAGAAGGAAGATCTGACACTCCTGTAGAGGAAGCAGGGCTAACCTGGACATGACTGAGCAAATTCAAGACTCCAGCTGAGAAAAAATTTATTTCAAAGACCAAGAAGGAAAAAAAAATCAGTATAAAACTCTCATTTAAATAGTGAAGTGGAGAATGAGAGACAATAGCCAGAAGGTTGTGTAGGGGACACCAAATTCCATTTTCTTTCAAAAGCAGGTATCTCAGCAGTGTTATCACCAAACAAACATAGCCCTGGGAGGGGGGCAAGAATCAAGCCTCCACTTGCAGAACCACAGCAGAGAAGGGCAACAAAGATAAGATGAGCAGGAGACCTGTGGAACGTCTCTGAAGAATAAAGTGCAGTAGTTGCTCATATCAACCAAGCACTTCCAACCACGGTTATAGTGGTGGTCTCAGCAAATAACACCAGCAGTACTTGCCACTGAAATACTCAACATCCTTGTGAAACTTGGACCTTGAAAGAGTGAGATGCTTTCAATCTTCCCAATCCCCAACCAAACAAAAGAATTTGGCACCACTGTGCTGTCCCAAACTGTATTTGCTATCCCGAAATGTCCCTATTCCTGAACTGGACCTCAGTCAGTGCACACGTTCCATGCTCCCACTCTCTGCAAGGGAGATCCTCCTGTGACTGTACCTCACACTGCTTATGCAATTGAAGACAGACCCAGATCTGTCACAGAGCTACAGCTACTCCACCCCCACCCTGCACATGCATATACCTAGGATATCAAAGACACTGCCACAGCAACGTAGTTCAAATCCTACTCCTGGGAACTGCTGTGTTCACAGAGTTTGTTTGAATCCCCCAGTCTCACATGCAGGTGCTCTGTGAGTGCCTGCACCTGGACTCTGAGGCAGAGTTCCAAAGTCTGTTCAGTCCTCTAAACCAAAGCAGTGGTCACTGTGCACCCATGTCCCTGGATTCAACATCCATGGTCATCCCATAAATGTGTGCACTTAAGCCAGCTCTATAGGCACTTAAGCCACTGACTCTAGGAATGCTCTCAAGAGCTTAACCTAGAATTTACACAAGCTATCTGACAGGAAATAAAACAAAAATACCAGTGTCTTTGCCACTAAAGACCCTGACATCCCTGTCAGGTGCTGTAAGAACCCACAAGCTTGCAATGCTACAGTGCTAACAAACAGAGACCTCCGTTGCTGGAACTGTTTGCAAACTGTGACGCTGATCTGTTGCCAGAGCTAGATGTGGTGCTTACTACCAACAGGGAAACTCTTTTCCACTGCAATTAGTGTGTAAAGACTGAAAACACATGAATACTTTCTAGTGTGTAAACATCAGTACAAGGCAAGAGAAAACACGAAACACAAAAAGTAACCAGTCAAAAAGTAGAAATGTATGATTTCCCAAAATGAATCAGAAAATATGTATTAAATAACATCAGTGAACTGAAAAAAGGAAAGAATTAAAATATATATACAACAGAGATATATAAATTCAAAAGGAGAATAAAGAGAAAAAGAACCAAAACAGAAATCATGTAGATTAAAATCAGTGAAAGCACATAGAATATCAACAGGTTGATGATGTGCAATGAAAAATTAATATGTTCCAAAAAATGATGGTGAAAATACTATGAAAAGAGAAATAGAAAAAAATGCAGTAACATAAGATATGGTATAATGTCAGAAGAGGAGGCCACTTCCTCTTGGGTCTGAGGAACTTCCTAACTGCACAATGCCCTGACTGACCAATCTAGAGATAAGGATGGGCAGGGCACACCTGATGAAGATCTCATTTTGCAGCTGTGCAAACCCATGTTGTTACCCTCATTCCACTTTCTATAAATCCTAAAACTCTATTTGAGTCCCAGTCGTCAGGGTGAAGGAAATTGGACTCCAGTCTTCTCATAGTAGCTTCAAAGTTCCTTACCAAATATCAAAAATAAAGTAAAACAAAACCACTCAGCATCAGTAACCAGGGGCAAAAGGCACATCAATACCACAACGAAAAACCATCTAAACCCAGTGAAAAATGTCATTACCAAAATATCTCACATTTAAAATTTTAGTGTGTTTGTTGAAGAAAAACCTTTCTAGATTTTGTTAGAACAATGAAGTGAAAATAGAAGAGGAACTATTATGCTTGGGAGGAAAAGGAGGAAATTTGAGGATAGAGTAAGGACAGAGGAAACCAAAATGGAATATGTGCATGCACGGAAATGTGACAGAGAAACACAGCAATGCATTCAATCAATGTGCAGTGATAATTATGTTGTTCTCCAGGTCGATATCGTAACCATTTTTCTATGCAGTTTTGACTTAGGATTGGTCAACACTTTGTTCTTTCCTTTGTGGATTGAAAACAGAATACAGAAGGACATTCCTATCCATTATTGTGTTTTATAAACACAATGTCATGATCTCAAAGCTGTGGATTTGTGATCAAACAATGAAGATAGTTTATTCTGAGGAAAACATGCATACTTCTGTAAAGTTCACAAATTTATTCCCCCATTGTCAAACCCTCAAAATGCAGAAATTCTCATATTCATGTGCACATGTATGAATTTGCCTTCTTGAAATATAGTGATAAATTTAAGTATCCAATGCTTTCTAAAACTTACCTAATTTTTTATAGAGTGTAGCTAAAAAACAAAACAGGAGAAAAATTAGTTTATACATTTGAAGAACCAACTTGCACCTATTGTTTAATAATTTAATCTTTCACATAAACTAAATACTCTTTGGCCTTGTGAGGCTTGATGTTGTGTGTCATAGAATAGCCCCATTACAAAAGGAGCAGTGAGCATGAGAGAGGAGAATATTGAGTCTAAGGATAGATACACTGTTATCTCTAAGATGCTGGAAACATCCTGACTTTAACAGAAAACAAAATGAGTTAAGTTTACACTGGTAACATTCATCAATTTTTGTTTCATGGTATCCCTGCTATTGCTACTCAGCTTGGAGAGAGATCTGTATTGCTTGCCACCTATGCACAGCTAGGCCTGGGTGTCCTGAAAGTCAGTCACAGGGCAGATATCGCCCTTCTCTGATGCAACCAGGAGTGGGCACATTCTGGACAGAAAGGCCTGCTGAGCTCCCTACCTGCTCAGCCCCTTCCCCTCCTTCAGAGACCCACCCTGCACTATGCCTGCCTCAGCTGCACTGGACTTCCATCCTTTCATCCAGCTGCTGTGGGAGGAGTCAGTCACCCTCACTGAGGTGGCAGAAGGTGGCTTCAGGGACAGAGCCCCAAATCACACCAAGAAAATTTCCCTTTCACAATCTCTGTCAAACACAGTGGGCTTTCGCGGAGTCTACCATTCTGACTCTTTAAAAATTACCATCATTTCAATTGTGTTCAATTTCTATGTACAGGTCATAATTTTTAGTGTTGATATAACAATCACACAGTGCACTAGTATTGATGTTAAACTGCCACCTAAATAAAATATATATACATATATATAAATCACTTACCTTTGTCTTTCATTGTTGTGTCTGTATATTAAAAGAAAAAAAAATCACACATACACACACACAAATATAAACTTGTCTTATTAACCACAGAATATCTTTCCCTGATTTTGGTCCGAGTTTGACAATAGAGAACCTGATACAAACATGGATGGTCCTACTATGTCTGAACCCATGTTTCTTGATTGGAAATAAGAGAGATATATTTTGATTTGTGAATATATTTATATTGAAAATACATAGAATATTGTTTATCATTTTATATCAAAGTTACAGATGAAGTCCTGAGGTTGAGAAGAGAGATTTCTAAACCCTCCATCCTAAACTAGCTTTGCAGTTCTTAGTTCATCATAAAATTTAAAGGAGAGACTTAGTGTTCAGGAGAAATAATGGATTTACTCAGGGTATAGACTGCCCTTCATGGTGCTTTCAGAAAGGCTGGTGCACACTATTTCCAAGGTGGATGATGTATTTATATGACCAATAAAATGCTACATCTCTTATTTTAATATCTCTGGAAGCCATGTCTTTGGAGTTACAAAAATAGTAATAGAATTTCCCAACGCTCTTCTTGAAGTGTTAATTCCACAAGTTCCTTAGGTATCCTGAAGCCGAGTTGTATATTCTCTGTGTTACCTTTGTCTCTTCCTCATGTCTATCCATCCTCTGGATGAGCTCTACATGAAGGTTTAAGGCCATTTTGATTTTCCCTGTATCTCCATTCTGCTATCAAATATTAACTTCTCTTTTGGAACATTTGGAGAAAGCAGGGTTAAGAGATGACCTTCGAAGCTTCTTTGGAATTGTAAGAATAATCTTTTTTAGTTTCTGGAGTGTGCAATGGCCGTGTAACTCATTTGTTAGGCAGGAATCACCCTAGCTTGTTTTCACTAAATGCTCTTCAGAAATGCTTTGACAATACTTTGTCATAGGTATTTGGGCCATGAATTATACAAGAAGGTCCCTCTCCCATCATGTGCCCCAGAGTTGCCACCTCCAAACACCTCCTGTGCAACTTCTGGTTCACCTAGCATAAAAGCACTGAAGACAAGTACAGTGCAGATGCTCATAGACAAAGTAGAGGAGCCTCCCTCCACTGGGGGGCATATCTGTGCTGACGTTTTTGAAGGTCCGTTTCATCTTGATGTGACTCACTGTGTCACCTGCAACTATGGGCAGTCCACTATTTTCTTGTGCTGCAGAAATAGCTACCTACATATGTCCTTAGGAAATTCTACTCATTTCTTCTGAGGTCCTGTGGAGTCTGACTTGTTATATGTATGATATTCGTACCAATCTATGATCAAGTCAATATAAACTGATTATATCTTGTAAAAGATTATAGAAAATTAGTTGCTATATGATATACAAAAGTTAGATAAAAATAGCATTAGTTTAAAATTCTTTTTCCATAAGTGATCTGGAAAATACATTGAGAAAAGGAATCACAAACTATAGATAAGAACCATTCTTGCACTTGACAGATATTTGTTAACCTTTTTCCCATATTCAGAATTTAACACGGTAGAAGGAATATCAGTGAAGGAGAGGTGGCCCCAGCTTTCCACATGAACAGACCAACATGCAAATTGATTGTAAGGGATAATAAGACAATATTCAATTGTTTACTCTCAATAGGATATACGAAGAAAATAGGTCTTCTAATGAGATCTGAAGGAGAAAAACTGCAGTGGTATGAGTACAGGTGTCCCCATAAGGATGAGTGACTATCTAACCTTCGACTTTAGCCTGCATCATAACTGCCAAGTTCTTTTCATACAAAGCAACCCCATGTCTGGGTCATAATGTAGAAAGCTTGGACAGTGACTGCTTTTTTATTTCTAAAGGGTAAATTTACATTAGTGAGAATAAAGGTGTCTTCAAATAACTAACTTACATGTTCACCTACATGGCCAGCCATTCAAGAATACTTTCATCTAATACATCTGTAAGATGTTTAAAGTGAGATGTCCATTAACTTTAAGAAACTTTCCTTGGCAGGGATAACTGACTTCATGTGTTAACTAGACTTATCTGAAACCTTGATTTCAATGGGTAACAACCTAATTTAAAAATTGTTAAATTAGATTTAACATAAATGGAATACATATTTCCAAATATCCTTTTTAGACAGGTCTCATTAATTTGCAAAGTTAAAATACTAAAACCTCAACCACTAAATTTAAATGTAAGTGCTCTTGGCTTCTTAAATTTTATACAATAACATATTTGGTTCTATTAAATGTGATTTTATAAGTTGGTAAATGGAAAACATCTTTAAATTTGCTTTGCTTCTGGGCCAAATCTAAAAGCAAGTTATTAAGAATAAATGGGCTACAAACTAAAGAAACTTCTTAGCAGAGCAAGTCCAGAAAGCCCATAAATATATGAGAAAATACTCTACACCACTAGCAGTAAGAGAATTGCAAATCAAAACTTCACTGAGATTCCACCTCACTCCTGTTTGAGTGGCAAAAATTAAGAATACGAACAATGTTAGATGATGGAAGGACTGTGGGAAAAGAGGAACACTGTCACACTGCTGGTGGGACTGCAAACTGGTTCAGCCACTCTGGAAAGCAGTGTGGAGACTTTTCAAAAAATTAGAGCTGGAACCACCTTATGACCCAGCTATCCCACTCCTGAGTATTTTCCAAGAAGAGTTAGAATTAGCATATGGCAGAGATACAACTTCATCAATGTTTATAGCAGCTCAATTTACTATAGCTAGACTATGGGACCAACCTAGATGTCCCTCACTCTACAACTGTATTCAAAAACGTTAGTACATATATACAATGGAATACTACTCATCTATTAGAGAAAATGATACTATGGCATTTGCAGCCAAATGGATGGAGGGGGATAAAGTTATGCTAAGTAAAATATCCCAATGTTAGAGACTCAAGGGCTGAATGTTTTCTCTCATTTGTGGAAGCTACAATACAAATGGAAACAGTATGATAGATGGCTAAGCTAATAATCTCAACACATATGAATTTTTACAGGATCAAGGGGAACCCTGCCTAGGATGCTGGGAGATGTAGGGAGCAGGGCATGAAAAGGGGAGGGAATAGGAAGGACATCAAGGAGACTGGAGGGAGTATGGGGAAATCAACTCAGAGGAAAACCTCAGATCTTCATGAGAGTGGTTTAAATAGGGAAACACGGAACCATGGGGAACCCAAGGGGGGAAACCTTGGAATAGCATCAGCCTTGACTTGCTATGTGAATATACATTTGTTCTTGATTGTTTGATAATGATTCTCCCTTAATTGTAAGTCCATATTCAACAAATTTTAAAAAAATCCAAGCTTTCAAGTGAAAAAAATAATTCTACCAGGTGTAATTTTATACACAAGTAATACAAAAAGTTTCAACTTCAACTAGGCATGCCTAACTAAAACTTACCATCATCCCTCTGGAGTGTATCTGAAAAGCAACCAAGACAAAAATGTA
>PVKS010043113.1:0-15081 GCA_004027875.1 Aplodontia rufa | reverse complement strand
TCGAAGGTAAATGGATGGTTATGGAAGAGATCATGATGAGTAAAATCAGCTTAACCCAGAGATCTAAGGGTCGATTGTCTCCACTCATCTGTGGAGGTGGGGACTAGACCCTGGACAATGAGAAAGTTGGTCTAGTAGCATGAGTTAAATCCAGATAAAATGTAATGCTTTACAATCTAATACTTTTTTTAGAGTTATAGTGGGAAGGGGAAGGGAGGGATAAGGGAGAATAATTGGGGGGGCACTCCTGGGGACAAATGCAATATCCAGAATATATACACATTTTATATTACTTTGTTAAAATCTTGTAAGGTTGCTCAAAAAAAAAAATAAAATAAAATACAGACACCTTCTAAAAAAAAAAGAAGATGCTTTTAGGAAAGTGATTGGACAGGCTCTCTTCAGATATCTAAAATACCGTGTATGCTTGAATCCAATAATTATAAGGAAGTATTTAGAATTGATCCCAGAATATTTAGTTGCGAAGTTGTACTTCTGTTATATTAATTATAATGTAAAAAATTGAAAAAAGTTTTGAGTAGAAATATATTGGTAGCATCTAACATATTTGGGCTAATTTTTAATTATTTGGGAATACTATATAATGTTAAGAAAAACTATATGATATAAATAACATGAAACTGATACTTTTGCTTTAAATATGCATTATACCAACCTAAATCTGTATATGTATATAATATACATGTGTGTTTATATATGTGTATATATATGTACATGCATGTGTGTATATATGTGTGTATAGATGTAAATGTGTGTATATGTGTATATACACACACATATATAGACACACACACATATATATAAGTAAAATGAAATATATTTACACAGAAAACATCTGGAAGGAAATAAACAAACCCATTTGTAGTGGTGTAATCTTTTATCATTTTACCTGTTTGATTCTTTATTGTAGTCTCTACGTGTAATAATGAACATGTATTTTCTGTGTGTGCTAATGTGGGTAAAATAGCCTGAAATTGTTTTTAAAAGAAGACCCAATAGAAGGAAGCAGGGAGGAATTATGGGAGAGGACTTGAAGTAAAGTTCAAGTTGTTTTGTAGATTATATGCCTGAGTGGGAGTGTGCACACGCAGGCTGCCAGGAATCATCTCAACTCACTTTTATTTCCAGACCTTTCTTCTTTCTCCCCAAATGAAACATGTAGAGTGACCTTTAAAAATGCACTGTGGTCTGAGGCCCCATAACCTCACCTTTCTGAAACAAGGAACTAGTTCTAGGAACACAAACACAGATACACATAAGCACACACACATATGCACACAGACACGCACACAGACATGCACACATATGCACACATACAAACACACAAACACACAGAGATACACATAAGCACACACACATGTGCACACACACAAACACACAGATACACATAAGCACACACACATGCACACAGACATGCACACATGTGCACACACACACAGATACACATAAGCACACACATATGCACACAGACACGCACACAGACATGCACATATATGCACACACACAAACACAGACAGATACATATAAGCACACACACATATGCACACAAACATGCACACAGACATGCACACATGTGCGCACACACACTTCGTCACTTTCTCACCAGGAGGTGGTTTACTCTCCAAGGTTTACTGGTGGTTGGATTTTATCGCAGTCATATTAATATGTTCACTCAAATTCCTAGTGCCACTCTTTAATGCCGTCACCTCAGTATCAGGCATGTGTCCCTGCTGCTCAGTCTCCAGGGTATTTAGGCTATGAACCCTCAAGGACACTGGTCACCATCTCCTTTTCTTCTCCTCTCTCTCCCTTTTCCCTCTGTTCCTGCTCCCTGCTCCTCCCTCCCTCCCTCTCTCACTTGCACACACACAATCACCATCATGCATCAGCATCTGATTCTGCGACCACGGTGAAGAAATGGCGATGATTTTTCTCCCCATGTGATACCTAGGGCAAGAGACTCCAAGGTCTTCAGAATGCCTAGGTCAGAGGTCAAGCTCAGGGTGGAGCCAGCATCAGACCCACCCATGGTTCTCTGGCTCCAGAGCCCATGTGATACACACTGACTTCATAAGGAAATTTAGCAGAAGTTAAATTTGCACTGCAAAAAAATACTTATTTTTAAAATAAAATTTCCTTCTTTAATAATTTTTATCTACTATATTCCTTTATTTATTCATTAGGTACTGGGATTAACCCCAGAGGTGTTCAGCTACATTCCTGGCCCCCATTTTTTTTTATTTAGAAAGAGGGTGTTGCCAAGTTGCTGAAACTGGCCTCAGACTTGAGATCCTCCTGCCTCAGCCTCCTGTCTCAGTGGGATCTTTTATGCACTTTGAACACAAGAGTGTTTTTAGCACAGTTGCTAGTTCTGGTCTAACTACAGTGCGCAGAACTTTGCAGAATTTCAGCCTCTCTTGGTGTTAAAAAGGAAGAGCCACCTCTACCCACAGCAGGCTCTGCAGTCATGTCTTCTTTCTTTCTCACTCCCATGACTCAGGAAGCAACCAGCTGGGCCCCATCTATGGCCACACATCTGTGATGACAGGAACTCTGCTGGACGATCACCACTGGCACTCTGTTGTCATTGAGCGCCAGGGACGCAGCATTAACCTCACTCTGGACAGGAGCCTGCAGAACTTCCGCACCAACGGGGAGTTTGACTACCTGGACTTGGACTATGAGGTAAGCACACTGACAAGAAAATTCGATGACCGTGAGTGACCCTGCCACTGCCTCCTGCACTGCTGTACTAATGTCACATAGTTTTCACTTTCATCTCCAAATTAAAAAGGAGCTTTCACCTTTGAAACTTCATTTATAGAAATAGATCCTTTTATTTAATTATAAATGCTTATCCTGAGTACTTGAAATATTTTAAAATCTTAGTAATAAAGTAATAATTTAAAGAGAAAGACCATGTTATTAGGGCCATTTGGTAAGTTCAGAATAAATTTGTGACCTTTCTAATGTGTATTAGTCAGCGTTGTGTAGCTATATCAAAATACCTGAGGTACCTAAGTTCATAGAGAGAAAGGTTTATTTTGCTCATAGTTTTGAAGTTTCAATGTCCAAGATCAGGTGGGTCACACTGGTTTGGCCTCTGGTAAGGGTATCATATGTTAGCACATCATGACAGGAAAGTACGTAGGCCCAGACACATCTTGAACCACAACGGAATGAAAAAGAGAACTGGGGTCCTAGATTCCCCTTTGAGGGCACAGCCCCAATGACTAGGCACCTCCCAGGCTCCACCTCTTAAAGGTCCATGCATCTTCTAGTATTGCTTCTGTGGGGACCAAGCCTCTCTCTGTCTACCTTCTGGAATTCTCAACCTCTACACCATCACAGCTGATAATTAGCTATGCTATCTACATCTCTTGAGAATGCACTGTGCATGATATATAAAGGGTATCTAAATTATTTGGTAAAATACTATATAAGAAATCCTCATTTCCAAGTAACATTAAGTCATTTATAAATTTATGACTATAGGAAGTTCTATTTTCTCAAATATAATTGCCATAAAAGAAAGAAAAATTATTTAAAAGAGATTGCCCTTAAACGAAAAGACATATTTTACCTTCCTTGTAATTAAAGATTAAAAATTACTCATATTATTTATCATTAAACATTAATCAATACTAATATAGTAAATATATGTACATATTGGGACTGGAGTCATGGGTCAGCAGTTATGGCATTTGCCTGGTATGCCCAAGGACCCAAGTTCAAACCCCAGCACCATGTACACAACAATGTGTTGGAGCAATGAAAGCCACATGAAAAACTAAATAAAATTGATTCTCTCTCTCTCTTTAAACAAAAAAATATACACATGATATATACACATATATACACATGATATATGTATATATATACATACATATGAGATATATACATATATCTCCTCATAACATTTTAATAGGCATAGCAAGTTTCTTAATAAATTATTTGGAAAGTAATTCAACCTTAGATTCGTTTTCTTTTATTTTTTAAAAATATTATTTTTTTTTAATTCATTCAAGATAGTCTTACGTTTAGGAGGGAATTGCTGTCATACAACCATGAACAAATGCACAGTGAGAGAGCAGGCCAAGGCTGGTGCCATTCCATGGTCTCCACCTTAGAGTTCCCCCAATCTCCTGTTTCCCCCTACTTAACCCTGTGTTAGTTGGGCTTCTCATGGAAGTCGAAGGTTCCAGACGAGGTTGATTCCCCCATTCTCCTTCCCTCCAGCAGCCTTGATATCCCTCCTATCCCCTCCCCACTCTCTGCCACCCTTCATTCCTCCCTCAGTGTCCTAGGCAAGGTTCTTCCTGCTTTTGTAAGGAATTCACCCATGTTGAGGTTGTTATTAGCTTAGCCAACTTTCAGTCTGTTTCCTATTGTATTCTAGCTTCCACATATGAGAGAAAACATTTGGCCCTTGAGTCTCTGAGTTTGGGATATTTTCCATCTCCATCCATTTGGCTGCAAATGCCATGATATCGTTCTAATAGCGGAGTAGTATTCTATTGTATATATGTACCACAGTTTTCGAATCCACTTGTTCAGTAAAGGGCATCTGGGTTGGTTATGTAATTTAGCTATAGTAAATTGAGCTGCTAAAAATATTGATGAAGCTGTGTCTCTGTAATATGCTGAATCTAGCTCTTTTGGGAAAATATCCAGAGGTGGGATAGCTGGGTCATACAACCTTAGATTATTCACTAAACAGTTAATCACTTATAGGGAAATAATTCTTTAAGGACATGTTCATCATGATTTTATATGTAAAATGAAAAAGGGATTAACACTAAATATAAAAATTCAGCATGCTAGTAAAATTAAACCGCCCAACAGTTTCCAAGCTTTGTCATTTGCTGGAGCCCTTAGGGTAATAGTAAGTTTTCCATTACGTCCTAATGATCAGGCACCCTTGTGGATATGAACACATGTATATTTATTTCACTTTTTAAGAACAGTGGTCACTTACTAATGGGATGAGTGTAGTCACTCTGACACCTTAGATTTTGGAATAAGATTTGACACCCCCACCCTATGTTTCAGGTCTATTTTTCACTTTATATGATACTCTTTCTATGAGAGGAATGACTACAAACCCAACTCCACATAGACAGGAAATCTTAGGAGTGCAGCAGAGTCAGGTCCTGGAGAGGCAGAGCCTCCATCAGGTGCTTGTCACCAAGTCCAAGAGAGTCAGCCTCTTGTGATTTCTTCCAAGGGCACTGAGGCCCCCTTGTGGGTTTGCTATGTGATTTTTTTCCCCTGGTGCCCAGCTTTGATCACTCCTAAGTACTTGCACATCTATCTATGTTATGTACATCTACATATAATTTTTTTCCTTATTTTTTATTGGTGCATTATAGTTGTACATAATGATGGGATTTGTCACATATTCATGGATGCACACAACACAGCAATACAATGTGGTCAATACATCACCCTGCACCCCCTTACCTCACTCCTCCCGTTCCTCAGATCCCTTGCCTCTCTTTCTTGGTCCTATATTTTTCCTAAAATATCAAGTATACTGACATAATTATACTTATGAAGAACTTTTTTATATACATGATTATAATATATGCAGTGATGTATAAATGTTTGGAGTGTGTCTTGCTTTAACTCAGTTCCAACATCTCCTCTTCTTCTCCCTTCCTATCATTTCTTGTTATTTTTATATATAATTAACAATAGGATTAAACATTTATATTTTTGTAAAGGCAAACAGTATAGCTTAAACAAATATCTTACACAGTATCTTGAAACTGTATCTCATAAATATTGACATACTACAATTTTCTTACAATTCACTTTTCACTATTTTTTTTCTTTTCTTTTTTTAATTTTTATTAAGGTGTTGAGTTGTCAATGAATCTTAAATGCATATGAAGTGACAATATGATAAGCATTTTCTCTTAAATCATAGTTTTCCCCACTCCCCTGTCTCTTGCTTTTTCTATATTACACCCCTATAAGAAATATAAATGTATACATATATATATATGATTATAAATTTTCTAGAATTAAATGATGGTGTAAGTATCATTTGATTTTTCAGGGGGTTGACAGAGGCTACATTGTGGATTGTCTCCCTAGATCTCTTGCTATCCTTCCTATCTCTCCATTCTCCACCTCTCTGTTCCTCCCTCCCCCACCTACATGACTATGGTTCCCCTAGATATGTGTTGGTATAAGGATGAGGAGTATGCTCACCATAAAATAATGTGAAAAAGATGGAATTTATGACTACTTTTTATTTTCTTTTTATTTTTGGTTTCTCAATTTTGTGCATATGAATATATACATATATTAATATATATTCATTTCTAAACAAAAACAGAATAGAAAATACTATAAAAACCCTGATGAAGATTATGTTAACATTAAGTAAATTTAAGGTCATTGGTAAGTAATTATCTTCCCACTCCCTCAAAAAATCTTCAAAGCAAGATGATTATTGAAAGAGGAAGAACGTGAAGATCCCAGAAATTTTTGTCTTCTGTAAATTAGTGGAAGCCTTGGCTTCTTGTGACTTATCTCCCAGTGCATGAGTGAACTTAGAGATGAATAATTCATCCTCCATTAATAAACTTTGAAGTACTGCAGAGGTGGCTAGAAACCCTGGATCATTAGCAATGGGCAAACATAATTCCAATTTTCAAAAAAAGGAAACAGAATTAAAAATTGGGGGTCATGGACCCTATTGAGTTTGTGATGAAATGTATGAATATTTATGCACACACAACACTTCCGGTACAGGGTCAAGAGTTTAGTGGGTGCTTTGAATTCTGTCTATGAACAATACCGCGCTTGGGAACTTAAGCTGAAGTCTCAGATCTCTCAGACATGTTTGCTAGAAAGAGACAGGAGGGAGAAATTAAAATTTACTGAGAAAAAGTCAGAGTAGACCAATGTATTTCTCTATGTAAAGCCACAACCTAGTAACTCTCCTCTTAGACACTGCCATTACTGGCATACACCATAATAAAAGTGGTTGACCTTAACTTTTTATTTCTATACTTTTACCTTAATATGAAGAGACTGCTTTTGCTTGTCTGTTTAAGAGTCTAGGGACTACACTAGAGTCATTCTCCCAGTGTGGTGGCACTTGCTTTCCTAATGTATCTATGTAAAAATTAGACTCATGTCTACATAGGCTGTGTGAAAATGGGCTTCAAACCTAAACTAATATGAGTCTTGTAATGCTCATCCTGAAGTCTAGCTTACAGGATCAGAAACTGATCTCATCTTCACAAAACCTGGAAATACCACGTCCTGCTTCCCTGACCTTACATTGTTTATTTCTTCTAGAATTGGTCCAAGGTCAAGTGTATTGAAGCTTAAGAATGAGGGTGTGCTGGTAAATGCCTAACAACAGGCTCTCCAGGAAGAAAGGAGAAGAATGTACTATTTTTTGGCATTCCCTGATTTTCCAGGAGAAAACAGCCCATCATGGTTGATTGTATGCTGGAAATGGTAGTCTTGAGCAGGGAGTTGGGAAGAGGTGCCCATCAGCACAGCCTTATACAATATTCACATCATGTAGACACAATAAATGTAAATAATCTCAAGAGCTTGCAAGATAGTAAAATGTAGAGATGAATTCAGAGGAGCTATCAATTTTCATTTAATGTAATCTGTTTAGTTTAGACCTTACATAATTCAATTTCTACTAATGGCTCTGCTCAAAAGCAGGTCTCATGAACCTCTATGATCAGGATCCAGTGCGGCGGGGTAGATTATGTATTAACCTTTCACCATTCCAAGATGCACAGCATTATGTTCATATTGCACATACGACTCAGTGTAGAAATGTTATTGGGAGATGATCTGAATTCACCTCATCCCTTTCTCTCTTCAAATCTATTATAACAGGAAGTGGGTCAGGTGCCATTTGCAGTTGAGATGCTAGTGACTTGGTAGCCAGGGGAGGGTGTGAATATCTGCTTTGCTTCATTTCTCCTCTGAGCCAATGAAACCAGAGAGTGGGATGGTAACCTGGTGTTTGGTCCAGTCTTTGCCTGTTCTTCTGTTGAGCACCAGGATGTGTGGATATTATTCCATTGTCTTTTGCAATACAGCTCTACTTGGAAAGGAGATGAGTGAGTCATGGCTACTGTCCACTACAGAATTTCTAACTGGCTAGGATTGTAGAGAAAATCAATCCCATAGTCTTACACAGGACCAGAAGCCTGGGTTCAGATAGCTTTCTGATCATTGCTGGTTCTGTGAAGGTGGTAATTCACATTCCCCTACATGTGATGGATGCAATAGCATGTGTCTCCTAGAATTGAGGAGGTGATGTTAAGTTACAGAAAAAAATGTGTTTGTGTATGTGTACTTCAAAGCTTCACACAGGCTCACAAATGTTGCCTGTTGACTTGGGAGCAATGTACCTAACTGGTAATCATTATTTGTCCTTAAAGAAGGTGGGGAGAAAGCACATTAGATGTATCTAGTACTCCTTGCTATCCTTTATATTATGTAGCTAATAAAATAATTAATGTAGTACCATCTTTAGCAACAAGGTTTTTGGATGGCAATACCATTCATAAGACTTTCACAAGAGACACACAAACATGATTATCATTCTGACAAACACCACAATTTCTTTTTATTATCAGAATTATTAGAGTATCTAAAGGTATTTGTGATCCAGCTGCAAAAATACATAACTAGGGATAGTAATACCTAATATTACACTATTGTTTACATAAGAAATTAGGATTAGAACCAGCTTAATTTTAGGAATCTGTGAAAACAAGTCTGTGAGCCTTCATCAGGATATCTTCCATGGGGTAGGGCATGGGCCTAGGGTTGTTGAAAGCAGAAAAACTATAAGGAGCATTGGAATCATTATCCCCAAGGCAGAAAGAAGCCCCTGAGTTAAGAAACCTGCACAGAGAGGAGTGAAACAATAATTTAAACCAGTATTTAGTAATATTATTCAAAAAGTGAAGTTGTTATCACTGAACACAGACTGTAATGCCCCCATTCTGGAAGAACTGATAAATTGCAAACAGGAACTGCAGTACTGAATTTTAGTATCAATGATCGTGAACATTGGTGTCATGTACAAGTACATAGACCTAGTAAGATCTGTTTGGCACGACCTGAAAATGTCTTCCCAATGGTTTTACCATTTTAGATTACTTTTTATTTCTACATTTGTACTTCCTTTACTCTTTTCTATATGTTTTCAATTTTGCTGACCTTTGTCCTCCTATTCCTATCTACAAACTTTGGAGAAAATGATACATAGTCAGCTAATCATACTTAATGATTTTAAGTGACATCTTTAGTTTTTAACAATGCTTCATAAACCATTATTAAGTAGTGTTTTGTCTCTAAAACTAATGAAGCATTTAGAATGCCAAGACACCAAATTTGATATCCTCATGAGCCTCTTAGAACACAAAGACATTTTGCCTTACATTTCAGATATGAATTCCTCACTTTAAACATGTCTCAAATATTGCTTTTACTTATAAAAATATGACAGGAAAAAAAGATAATCCCAACATTGAGAAATAATTGAAAAATAAATAATATCTGTGTTTTGATGATACAACTATGATTAGTATTTGAATTTATTCCCTAATATACTTAATACTAAATATTCTTCCTGGAAATACAGATATTAAGTATAATTTTGTCTTGTATGTATTTAATGCTGTAAATTTACCAAAGATAAATGAAAATTATATATGTCCTTCTGTCAGCAATAGTACCCAAAGGAACACATTAAGAAGTATTGATATGCAGAAGTTAGAGTAAAACCTAAGATAGGATGAAAGTTAGTCAAGTTTGTTTAATAGACCCACCAAATCTGAAGTAACACATTAACTGTGTGACTGTAGTCATGAAGCCAGGGGAGGAAGGATAAACGGAGAGGGGAGAAAAGAGAGGGTAAAGAGGGAGTGTTCAGTATTGTAGAGTACGTTTGACTCCTACGAGAACCCCAAATATATCCAGAGAGGCATATAAATCTAGTAATTTAAATGTGTAAATTACATATATATATGGTCACTAATTTCTGTAACTTGGGGAACTACAGAGGAGCCATGAGATTGGGGGATGGAGAAAAGGGGGTAGATCCTGGACAAAATTGGGTTAAAACATCTTTGTCAATGTGTATACTTGTAAGAAGGTAAACCAATGAATCCCTTATTATGTAACTTGATGATGAACCAATTAAAAAAATTTGGGAAGACCTACAATATCTTTATGTCTATACAATTCAACTTCTAGACACAAAATTCTAAGTCCCTAGTCAGTATACTATTGATATATGTGAAGCTCTGTTCTGTACTCAGGATAAGTCTAAAGAACTGTTGACTCTTGTGGCCATTAGACTACAGCAAGTCCACGGAGAGTATGCTCTGGGCTGCGGTTTTATCAGCTTATTACATTAGTGCCAGTTATCTCAAGATTACTAGAGGCATTTATTGACAATATGTCTCTGAATGATAAACATGAAAAATATGTTTTTAATATTACTTGATAAAAGAAGTCGGGTGGATAAAATCTTTTGAAACAATGTCTTATAAAATGCCTTTGGGGTAACAAAAATGCAAGAGGTTGTTGCTGTTTTATTGTTCAAGTTATAATCTAATTATCTGAATTAATGATTCTGTTATGCACTTCAATAACAACACAATGTAATGAGCAGCAGATTCTGTAGGCAAAGCATTTTAATGCTTGTATATTTGATTGAAAGAAAGATTCCTGACCTTAACTGCACTCATGACTTTGTCTAGTTTACTGCAATACAGTACGGATGTTTACATTTAATCATTTTTCTCAAAGATAACCTTTGGAGGCATACCTTTCTCCGGAAAGCCAAGTTCCAGTAGTAGAAAGAATTTTAAAGGCTGCATGGAAAGTATTAACTACAATGGCATCAACATTACTGATCTTGCCAGAAGGAAGAAGTTAGAGCCATCAAATGTGGTAAGCATTTGCACCCCCCAAAATACTGGTCCCTTAAAAAGAGAACTTTGTTTTTGTTATTAAACAGTCAATACTCAGTCATAGCACTTTTCCATCTCATTTGTGTTTGGGTTAAAGAGTGTAAAACAATTTTTAATGCTAGCTGAAATTGTGTTTGCTCTGGTAATAGATAATGGCTTTTGGGTTTTGCTAGCTTGAGATATATGGTAGCTTTTGATCAGTTGGGGCACAGAGTAGGAGAGCTGGTATTTGGGCTCCCCAGGGCAGGAGAGCAGCAGCGCTTCAACAGGAAGTTCATCCTGCAGGGTCAGCAGACCTGGAATTGGAAGCATCATCTTATGAGATGATGGATACACGGGCTCTTATTTCTTGTGCATGGTTTCATTTAACATTTTAATGCCTTTAAACCAGGAACTCTAATATATTCACCTCTGTGCTTTTGAAGATTTGTTCAAATAGGTAGATAAATACCCTTCTTGTCAATGCTCCAACCATAGTAAATATTAGGCAGTTCAAGTTCCATTACCCTTGGATGATGGAAACTGGGTCACAGGAGTGCCTGGTGGCTTTCTTCTGGCTCATGTGTGACTTGCTTTCTGGGTGTCACTAGATCTTAGGGAGTAGAGCAAAACTCAGAGACAACTGTCTTCCTGTGGACCTATGGAAGATTCCCAAAAGATATTAGTTTTTTTTTTTTTTAAAGAGAGAGGGACAGGGAGAGAAACAGAGAAAGAGAAACAACTTTATTGAGTTTTTCACATGGCCTTAGTTGCTCCAACACTCAGTTGTGTACGTGGTGCTGGGGTCTGAACCCAGGTCCTCGTGCTTGCCAGGCAAGCGCCGAAACCGCTGAGCCACCACTCCAGCCCCAAAAGATATTAGTTTAAAGTTAAGGGCGGGGGTTGCCTGTCATTCTGCGATATGGGAGCTACTTCAACACAGACATGTTGCGGGGGAAGCCCGGTTGTTGGTCACCCTGCATTTGAGAAGTACTGAAAAGAGAGTATCATGAGTGCCCCATGCTCTGAAAGTACCCTGATGGCCCTGTCCCACCTTTGACTGTGGGTTTTAAAATGATAAATAGTGATTGGACAGATGGATGTTTCTGAGTGAATAAACAGTATAGGTTGGAAATACAGGGCTTTAAAACAATAATTTAATGCAAAATTATTCCTTAATAAACATTTTTCCTAAAAACAATGAGGAATTTACTCTAAAAATGTAAATTTGAATGTTGATCAAATTTTCTTATAAAGTGTATTGACAAAGAGAAAAGAAGTGATAGCTTCATTTGGAGGCAACAGGTAATCATCATCTGAGAAAAATACAGCAAAAAAAGATAAAAACATTTTTACATGGAAACGTTAAGACTTATCTAGGAAAAAATAACTTTACAAGAGGCTGTGAATGGCAGATATGGAATATGGACTCAGAATATGCAACTCCTACACTAATAGTCTTCTCCCATGTTGTGTTATTTCTTATCTAGGACAGATTTTATACACATAGGCACATGCTTTGTTTTTTTGGGTTTTCTTATTTTTTGGATTTGGTATTGAACCCAGGGGTACTCTAATCCTAAGCTGCATCCCAAGTTCTTTTATTATTTTTATTTTGAAAAAAGGTCTCCCTAAATTGCAGAGGCTGGCCTCAAACTTGAAATCCTCCCGTCTCAGTCTCCTGTGTTGCTGGGATACAGACATGCATCCCTGCTCCTGATCACACATGCTATTTTAAGTTTTGGATTAAATGTTTTTGTAGAAATTGTTGTTTAAGATAGAAAGATATGGAATACAAATTGTCAGAATTCTGTTTTCATTATTTGCATCTTTGAGAAGAGGTAAAATGTTATTTCTGCCCAAACCTCTTTGGTACTGAGACATACCCATTCAGTAACCAAATTACACAAAGACCACGGAGTCTCATTCCAAAATTAACCTTAACTGCAAAACCAATTGTAAGTATAAATTCTATTTCAAACCAGAATAGCACAAATATTTTATAAAGCATAAACAATCTACAAATATATTCTATTTTAACAAAAATTGCACAGATGGACATAAAATAAACTTTTGAATCAAAATACACATGCATGCTGAAAATTTTAGGAAGGATAAAGCTAAATAGGACATTTTTCAATGATCCCTACAAAGGCAAATATTTATGCAATAAGTTTGTTTGCAAAGATGTCAGGTGCTGATATTTCAATGAAATTGGCTGAGCACACACCCGGCTCCCCTCCCCACACACCCCTTCCTCACTGAGCTCCAACCCCAGCATCACACCCTTAGGAAGGGTCTTTCACTCTTCTGAGAGGCGATCCCCACCACACAGGTATGTCGGCAATTCTGACATCCCAGTTATTATGCATAAGCAGTTCTTCACTGGCAAAAGCAAGCATTTAAAAACAATTACCTGAGAAGGTAGAGCACATTCAGCTTTTTTAAATTTAAATATTAATTCAGAACAACAACCTACCTTAGATCTTGTAGTGAATGTGATAAAATAGAAATAACTAGGCATTGGGAATATATGTGGGAGAGAGAGAGAGAGAGAGAGAGAGAGGAGAGAAAGAAAGTGAAGGTAAAAATGTTATCAAGTTACTTTCCTTAAAATATTGTGGTAGGACAATAGAAGTTGGAAGCAAATATGTATTCTCAGAATTTTAAAGGAAAGGTACTTAGGCACTGGAATATAAAATTCAATGTATCTAAATGGTACTTTTTTTGATTTTTGTATAAAAAAGTACATTTGTGCTGCTAGTTCCGCAAATAATGTATTATGGTATAAACATGCTTCATGGGAATTTAAGTGGGATTTATAATTGAATAACAAAATAATCACAATGCACATAAAACCCAAAGATATGTGCCCCCAAATATCAAGTTAATACATAGCAAACAAATGCCCATCGTTCCCACTGAGGGAGACTGAGTCGTCTATTAGTGACCATTGACAGGGACCATCTGGAAGAGGTGGGACTCGGTTCTGCTGTTCTGGCATCAGTCACACAGCTGTCTTCAGGAGCTCCAGTGGCCCACACTGAAGCCCACCGCCCAGGTGCACACACTCCAGCCTGTGGTCAGCCCATCACACTGGGCGGCATGACAGGCTGTCTGCATGGTGGGAGGTGCTGGTTACACCCTCGACCAGCCCGCCCGTGCTGCACAGTGCAGGGCACTCCACTCCAGGCAGATTCAGGAAGGTGGACCCACCCACCGGGTCCATGTAGCCAAGCTGCCAGTTCATCTGGCACAGGCTCGGGCTTTAGGGGTTTTAGAACTGTAGCTTTGCCCGCAGTCTTGCAGTTTGATGCTGAGAACAAAAGAGAAGGACAATGAGAGGAGGAAAAGTTTATTTGGGGGTGCATGATTTCAGAGGTCCCAGCCCATAGATGACTGGCTCCATTTCTCGTGGCCTGAGTTGAGGCAGAACATCATGGCTGAAGTGTGTGGCAGGGAAAGCAGCTGGGGACATGGTACCAGGAAGCAGAGAGAGAAAGAGAGAGAAAGGACAAAATATTAACCTGCAGGGACCCACCTCCTCCAGCCACAGCCCACCTGCCTATAGTTACCACTGCATTAATCTTTATCAGGGATTAATGCATGGATTCAGTTCTCATAACCCAATCATTTCATCTGTAAACTTTCTTGTGTTGTCTCATGCATGAGCTTTTGGGGACATCTAATACCTAAACCATAACACATGGAATGCATTTTATTCTGCATCTTTCCCAAAACACGCCTCTCTGTTTGGTAGGGAAACCTGAGTTTCTCTTGTGTGGAACCCTATACCGTACCTGTCTTCTTCAACGCTACAAGTTACCTGGAGGTGCCAGGACGGCTGGAGCAGGACCTGTTCTCCGTCAGTTTCCAGTTCAGGACCTGGAACCCCAATGGTCTCCTGCTCTTCAGTCACTTTGCGGATAACTTGGGCAACGTGGAGATCGACCTCACGGAAAGCAAAGTGGCCGTTCACATCAATGTCACGCAGACCAAGATGAGCCAAATCGATATTTCCTCAGGTCAGTGAAATCCGTTTCACATTTGCTCCTGAAACTGCTCCTGGGATTCCTAAAGCTGAAGCTGTGGGGATTCCACT
>PVKS010043112.1:0-15079 GCA_004027875.1 Aplodontia rufa | reverse complement strand
TGGTGATGGTGGTGGTGATGGTGATGATGGTGGTGGTGATGGTGATGATGGTGGTGGTGATAGCGATGGTGACAATGGTGATGACAGCTCTCACATACTGAGCATCTGCTCATTGAGACTCATGAACTCGTGTAGCCCCATTAACAAAGGTGACCATGCAACTGATCATCCCGGCTGGGATAGCCTGGAGTGTGATGGGGACACTGCTAATAAGGACACACTGCCCACCCCCACCAGGACCCTGGACAACTTGTCTCCTCTACTTGCGTCAGCTCTCAGCTCAGATGGCGCCTCTTCTGATGCCCTCCTGACCACGTGTCTGCCTTGCTGGCCCTTTGTCCTATTCCCTGTCCCTATTCTCACCCTACAATGTATTCCTGTAGTTGGTTCCTTGGGTATGTGTCTGTCATCCCTCCCCCTTACTGTGTGAGAGGATCTGATTCTCATCTGTCTGTTGCTGTGTTCTGGGTCTTAAAGCAGTGCCTGGTCCACAGTAGTGGTCATCAAAGGGTGAAAGGATGGATGTGTGTGTGTGTGTGTGTGTGTGGGTGGATGAATGGCTGGGTGGATGGATGGGTAGGTGAGTAAATGAATTAATGAAAAGTTGGGATATGAGTGCACATTTCCTCCCTACGGGCAGGGCTGCAGCTCTTCTGGGGATCTTCTGTGATCCTTAGTAACTTCCCAGGCTGGGAGGATGCAGCAGGGCCCCAGAGCTACAGTTAGAACTGAGTGAGGTCCGTGATATATCTGAGAGTCCTCAGCACACTTAGTTTTCTACCTGTTGATGACATTATGCTTCCTGGACCTGAGTAGCAGCACAGGGAAAGCATTTGGATACCTTGGCAAGACAGATGCCAGCTGGAGCATGAGAAATATGCCCCAGAGTAACTCAGGGGCCCACCCATTAGTGATGGCTGCCAGATTGGAGTGGAAACCTGAGCAGAAGAAGGCTCAGCAGCAAGTTCTGTCAGTTTTTGCATCTGCTCTGCCACCTGGGATTTATGACTCAGTGACCCTGAGTCATAATTGAGTGACCCTGAGTCATTTCACCAGGGTCACTCAGTGACCCTGGTGAAATGGGCGCTGCATGCTAGGTGCAGTGGTGCATGCCTGTAATCCCAGCAGTTCAGGAGGCTGAGGCAGGAGGATCACAAGTTCAAGGCCAGCCTCAGCATCTTAGTGAGACCCTGTCTTAAAAAAAAAGAAAGAAAGAAAAAGAAAGAAAGGAAGAAAGAGGTAGGGAGACCTCTAGGGTTCTGGAACAAGCCCATGTCCTCTTCCTCAGATCACTGCGCTCTTGAGAAGTGGTTGCTGGCTTGCCCTGGGCCTCAATAGAGACTGAAGTCCATTCCTGGGATGTTGGGTGACCATGCAGCCTGCACCGTCTGCTGTGAACTTGGTGTTGTCTAGTCCTAAGGGTGGGCACAACCTATCGAGCAGAAAGAGTTACCTGAGAGCTGAGCAGACCCAGAAGGTGCGAGCTAGCGGCATGGGCAGATGGTGCGGACTTTCAAATGCAACTTCTGCGCCAATTCCTCCCTTTGTCCCCCGTGTGTTCCTGGGGTGCTCCTAATGACCAGCTGACTGAGGGGTAAGGACCTGGAGCTTGGTGTGCAGAGGAGTCTGGCGGCACCCTACCAAGGACGGCTGCCCTACCTCGCCTCCACTCAGAAGGGACCCGGAGGGGTTTTGAAGAGTGCGTTTCCCCACCGTGTCTGAGTGAGAGAAGGCCACAGGGTAGAGGTTGCGTGGATTCACGCACATTTCCCCGTGAATTGGCCAGATGGCCAGGGGCTTGAAGGAATGGAATTGGGGCCTGGAGATGAGAAGCCTGGGGAAGAGGTGCCTGGCTGGACACAGACACTGAGGACATCCGTGTCCTGTGTGAATGCTCACTAAAGGTGCTCCCTGAAGATGGGACCCCAAATAATCAGAAAGACAAAAATGAGTGCACACAGCTGCCCCAGCGTGTGCTCCACACGGATGAAGTGGCCACGGTGGCATGGATGGCGTCTTTGCCCGGGGTCATGGGCAAAGCTGACCTGGCTGGTACTCAGTGCTAACCCAGCACCCGCAGAGGCCAACACCGAGGCTTGATGTAACCAGGGGCCCTGTCAGCCACCAAACGCACAGGCAGAAGAGAGGTTGATCTACTATTTGGTACGATCGGTCCCAATTTCCAAGAGGAAACCTGGTTGCTGCTACGCCTCTCTGTAAAAGCAAGTAGGAAACCATGGCCACCCTCTCCGATCGGAAGGCAGGATGACCCACCCTTCAGCAGTGAAGGCCTGGGTCCCTCCTGGCAAAGAATCTGACATCAGAGCTTTGTGCTGAGCGGGGCCGGCAGGGGGCTGTGCGAGGAGTGGCAGGAGGGGGCAGCCATCGTATCAGTGACGGGCTCAGGCTCAGCACCCATGAGGCTGGCGAGCCCAGGAGAGCTGTGCACATTCCCAGTCCCCGTGCTGCGAGTCGTGTTGACTTTTGTGGGAGAGCCGCTTTCATCTTCTCTTTCCATTTCCCTTTTTTATTTTCTATACAAGTGTTTGGAAGTTACCTGGACAATTTCGTCGTCAGTAACAGAGCAGTCTTTGGACGGTGACAGCTTTGAGGAGTCCTTTCTAGCTCGCAAAAGTTTTGAGGCGTCTTTGGAGCAGGATCCTGCTCCCTTGTGAGACAGAGGGCTGCCTCTTGCTGGAGGGAAATCGAGAGCTCCCTTGCCGCTGGGTGGGATCCAGATGCGTGTGGCAGTGCGTGCATGGAAGACGGGGCGGGGACCACACGGGCTGCAGAGGACTCGCCTCTGGGCTCCAATGCACACTTGGTTGTCTGACCAACGGCACCGGAACTGGGTGCCAGACTCTGAAGAGCTCTCGTTTTCCGGTTGGCATCATGTCAAACCTAGTCAGCAGAGGGCAGAGGAGACTCACTGCAGGCGGAAGGAGGTGTTCTTCCTAGTTCTGGAGAATTCCCTTGCTCAGCAGACCACCGAACAGGCCCGGCTTCCCCGGCCCCAGGTCCTGAGGCACAGGTGGCTTCTCGGACATCCACGGGCCACTGTGCGGGCTGCCTCCCCAGGCCAGCTCCTGCAGTGGCTCCTGCAGTGGCATGGTCAGGTGCTCCCAGGGGCTGGCAGTGTCTCCGGCAACCCCTCAGGAGCTCTCAGAGCCATGCCTTCAGGGACTGGCTCCTGCCTCAGCTTTTTCTTTTACCCTAGAGAGTGGATTTCTGGCCAGTTCTGAAGGGCAGTTTCCAGCAATGCCCTCACTTGTGATGTCATGGCAACTTCTTGGACAGTGGCTACCAATTGAGTCTTCTCCAGCAGGACCCGGCCCTCACCCCCTTCCTTAGCACCCTCTTTAGCCTAAGAGCAGTGGCTGCTTCTTGTGTTGGTGGGTTTTGTTTTCCATAACCTTATCTTTACTCTTTACTAGCTAAGCCCGGTATCTCCAATCCAGGGTTTAGTTCATAATTCTTATTAAACTTCCTTGGTGAGCCGGGCACGGGGGTGCACGCTTGCAATGTCAGTGACTTGGGAGGTTGAGTCAGAAGGATTGCAAATTGGAGGCCAGCCTCAGCAACTTAATGAGATCTGTTTCAAAAGAGAAAATTAAAAAAGGGTTGGGGATGTAGCTCAGGGATAAAGTGCCCCTAGGTTAAATCCTCAGTACCAAAATGAAACTTCCCCGTTGAAATTCCAGTGTGGCTTCTGTGTCCAGCTGGGCCCCTCACTGACACACCTGGGTTGGTGTTCAGACAGTGCTGGCAGGGAGAAGGGACAGGAGGGGTGCAGTTGATCAACAACCTGGCTGAGCGTGTGTCTGGCTCTACCAAACAGCTGCGTGACCTGGGGCCTCTCGCTGCATTAGCTGGTTCTCTTCTTCATGTGTAAAATGCAGCCCATCTCAGGGTCACTTTGAAGAGGAAGGGAGGTGTGGGATAAGGTGGCGCTTTGGACCAGGGCATGGGGCTCTGGACGGGGAAGAGGTCCCTTTGTCTCTCCCCAGAGAGCACAGGCTTACAGAGTTGGTCCCTAAGAAGGTCCCTCACCGGCTCCCCCATCCTCCCGCAGCCTGTTCATCCCCTGTGCAGGGCTTAATTAGGGAGCTCAGTCAACCAGGCAGCCCCAGAAGCCTGCGAGGTGCGCTGTTAACCCCTTCTGAGCCACTCACTGCCGATATGGCACGGTGGGGATGGGGAGGCGGTGCCCGCGCCCTGCTGCCTGGTGGGGTGGGGGCTGGGAGGTTGTGCACAGTTCTCGGGGTGCTTGGCTTCCTCAGAGTTCCCTGCACCGCATTTCACCTCTGTTGAGCATCAACAGATGCTGTGGGCTGGGTTGTCGTGGGCAGTGGAACGGGTCCACTTGCAGGTCCTTCTTTCCATGTCCAGCCCACAGGGAAATGAAATCTTGCCTGTCAAGCGCTCAGCACGGACCCGGTCCAGTCTGTGCCCAAACACTAGTGGGAGTATTATTTCAAGTTTCTGCATCAAAAGCACAAGCTTTAGTGGGGACTAATGGTCCTCTGTTCTCTGTGTGGCCTCAGCAGGCTGCTTTCCTTGCTGGCCTCAGTTTCCCCATGTGCACACAGAGGGATGAAGGACCACAGGGTCAGTCTCAGCCAGTGGCAAGGACCAGGGCCCTTGCACCAGCTCTGGCCCTTGAAAGAGGACAGAGTAGCAGAAGCCACTGACCAGGAGACTGCAGGGCTGAGCAGGAGCAGTGGGGTGGGGACCAAGCCAGATCTTTTGGAAGCTGTCACGGTGGTTCCCTTGTCACACTTGGGAGCCACCTGCCGGCTCTTGGACTCCTTAGCCACTCAGCCTCTCCTCTCAACCCACTGCACAGACCCCTTTTATCTTCCAGGCCCCAGCTGCTCAGACCAGATGCTCAAGCTGGCCCCGGGGGTGATTCTGGATTAAAGGCTCAGGGCTGCTGGAGAGGCCTGTAGGTCACCTGGCTGAGCCCTATTCACAGAGGTGGGGCCTGGGACAAGCATCTGTCTCTGCTCACCACAGTGTCTCACAGTGTCCCAAGCACACAGTAGGTGTTTAATGAGCATCTGTAGACTGGATCAGTGAGTTAATGAGGGACTCAGGGGGACCTGACTCCGCTGCCCAGTGACAGAGCTGGCCCTGGAGCTGAGTCACACCCCATTCCTGACACATGACCTGCATCACCCCGGGGCGGGCGCGGCCGGGCCCCTGGCAGTCCCTGTGCCCACTGCTTTTCTCTTTCAGTCCCTGGAGAAGGAGATGGGAGATAGCGTGTGGGGGCGGAGCAGGGCATGGAGAGGGGGCTCCAGGGATCTGCAGGAGGAGTCGGACCCTTCCTCAGAACAGGTCTGTGTCCCTTGGGACTCCTGTCAGGACAGAGCAAGTGGGCACTGGGCAGAAGGAAGAGTGAGAGGAGGAGGAGGACATCACATGTGTACACACACACACACACACTGGCACGCACACATGCACAGGCATGCACACACACAAACACACACATACAGTCAGGAGTGGCAGGCAGGGAGCTCTGGCTTGCTTCCTCCTCCAGGAAGCCTCCCTGAATCCTTCCTCTGTCCCTCCCTTGGGACACCTCTGCTCTGCCTGGGGTCCCTGGCTGCCTTGAGTGCATCTCTTCCACTGGGAGGAAGGACACTGTGGCTCCATCTCCCCCATGGCCTGGGTTTGGATTGGGCACCACAAAAGTGTGGTCCATTCAAGCTGCAGAAGACATAGGCTCAGAGAGATTGGTGACTTGTCCAAGGTCACACAGTGCCAAACACGGAATCAGGATTCCAACCCGGGTTGAACTGACCTGAAGCCTGAGTTCCTACCTAGTCACAGCAATACCCGTTGATCTGAACTAGTACTCACTTTCCAAAGGGCCAGAGCTTCATCTCGGGGCTGTTGGCAAGAAGCTGTCCAGAGTGGGGCTGGAGTGGTGGCTCAGTGGTTGGAGTACTTGCTTGGAATGCCCAGGGACCCGGGTTTGAACCCCAGCACCACATCCACAACTAAGTGTTGGAGAAACAAAGGCCAGATGAAAAATAAATAAAATTGATTCCCTCTCTCTCTCTTAAAAAATAAAAAACAAGCAAAAGATGGAGCCATCCAGAGGCAGGAGTCACCTCTCAGAAGCCAGGCATGCCCACCTGGTCTTTAACGATGGGCAAACTCCTACACATGCCTCAGAGCCCAGCTAGCCAAGGCTGTGTCCACTGCAGCTCCAGGACCCAGTCTCAGCTTGGCACACAGTAGGCCCCAAAGAGGCTTTTCTTGTGCCTTCCTTCACTCGCTCGCTCATTCATTCAAGTCTGCACTAAGCACCCTCCAATTCCAGGCTGGGTTTTAGGGGCTGCAGCATTGAGTCAGATAAAGTCCCTTCCTGAGGAGTCTATTAAACAAACTCACAAATTAGTGTTTAATTATAACTCCTGCTAAGTGCTCTAAAGGAAAAGAAATGGATTTGAGAGAGAACCTTAAGAGGGAGAATCTAATTTCGTTTGGGGGATGGTGGTCAGGAAGATTTCTCCAAGGGAGAGTGTTTAAGTAGAAAAACTTGAACGATGAGGAGTCAACCCAGCCGGGAAGGGGGAGGACACCGTGGCCTGAGGGAGGATGGGGACTGGACTCGGAGCAGAGGGAGGCTCTGAAGGGTTTTGGGCCAGGAAATGATGGAGCCATGTCTGCATTTGAGACTTGACTGTCCTTGGATGGGGACTGGACGGGGACGAGTGTGGATCGAGGCTGGATGTTAACCAGGAGGGGCTGTGGGGTCACGGGGCAGGGAGATGAGGAAAGGGGGAGACTTGAGCATGGTGGAGGGTCAATGAGTGGCCCTGGCAGACGGAGGCCTTGTGTGTACAGGGGTGGGCTGGGGTCGTCGCCCTACTGGTTCCCTCCAGGACTCCTGTGGCTGTAGGCGCCCTGGTCCCACATGTGACCTGGAAAATTCCAAACCCAGGATGGCCCCATGTTGTGTTTGGGGACAGGGAGCACCCACCCCCAAGGGTCTGAGACATGGTCAGGAGCCAGGATGGTGTCCCTGGCTGTGCCCTGATGGCGTGGGTGACCTTGGGCAAGATTCCCTAGACTCCCTGACCCAATCCCCCAGGAGCAAAGGGGTCTGGGGCTCAGTGACCCCTAGTGAGGTTCTGAGGGGTCTTCTAGGGACCCTTGGGTCCCTCCTGCTGTGAGGACGGAGGGGTTAACACTGGCGCACTCTGATCAAGTTGCAGAGCCCGAGTCACCGCCCCTCCTCCCTGTGATTAATTCAGTTTGGTAAAGCGGCATTTACTCTGAGAATTTAATCGTCATTTCTGATAGTGAAGGAATTGAAAAATAAATTGGAAGTGTCAGAGGATGCATTAGGGTGGGCGATGGAGTGGAAGCGGGGCCGCCCACCCGGCCTCCCCATTGGGCCGTTTATGAGCCCAAGAAATTAGCCAAGTTTCTGTTGGATCAAGACAATTGCAGAATCAAGAACCCAGGTGATGGGGGAGGGGAGGAGGGGAGGGGAGAAGAGAGAGTCCTGCGTGGGGAGGGGCAGCCTAGGGAGTCACTAGCCCCCACCCAGGTCCCGGATGAGATGGGCCAGAGGGATAGGACCTGGCCACGCTGCCACAGGACACCAGGCCAAGTGAGGCTGGGATCCAGGCCTCCCTCCTCCCACCAACAGGCAGGGGAGGACCCTGCTGGGCTCTGGCTCTGAGGTCCACCTATCTGGGGAGGGGACCTCCACCTCCTCCAGCTGTCCCTCAGGGAAGGGCTGCAGCCCATATCCGTGAGGGGTCGTCCCTCACTGATGGACTTCGGAAATGTGAGCTCAGGTCTCTGTGAGTTTGCAGGGATGGGGGTCTCAGACACATCTGACTCTCTTAGAGGGTTTCTAAGTACCCAGTGAGTACCAGGACTCCCCCACTAGACTGCTTGTCTCCCCCATCGGACTAAGTTTTCCTTAGGGTGAGCTCCTGTCTCCTCCCTCAGTCTGGGGCTCTCTGAGGACCATCGGCAAGCCTTCCCCTTGAGCATCTCCTCTTTGGTTCTCTTCCCCTTCACAGTCACTGGAACTCGGAGTGGGAGGAGTCTGTGGAGGTCCCAGGTCCCCTCAGCTCTGCCTGGCTTGGGAGACCCTGGGAAGGCAGGAATTATATAGGGGGACAGGCCCATGGTGTCCCCCAGCCTGGGAGGAACCAATCAGGGCCAGGATCAGTCCCTCAGCCTATTTAAAATCCCTTCCTCCCCCAAAACCTGGAGCAGGGAGAGCCCAGGGCTGGGAGGCAGAGGCCCTGGCTCCAGGCCCAGCGCGTTCATTCATTCCTTGCAAATGTCTCTTGAGCACCTGTGCTGGGCACCGTGCAGGGTGTGAGCACTCGGCAGGGCAAGGTCCCCAGCCCTACACAACACAAGTCCTTGTTCAGGGGCACCATTGATAAACACATCAACGAAAGACGAGCAAGATAATTTTCAAAAGGTGTCAAATGCCCTGAAGAAAGTAAGGCAGGGTGAGGGTGGAGAGGCTGAGGCAGGAGTCCTTTCGGAAAAGACCAAGAGATGACCTGACCTGAGGCTGAGACCACGCATGAGGAGCTGCCCTGCAAGGAGCCTGGGGAGGGTGTCCCAGTTTCACCATCTAGACCTGAAAAGAAGGCTGGTGGCCAAAGGGAGGAACTTGAGGGGTTGGGAGGAGATGAGGCTGGGCAGGCTGGAGATGGTAGAAGGCTTGACCACGAGGAGGACTCTAAGTGTCTCCTGGGAGCAGCAGAAGATCCTGGCTTTTTTTTTTCTTTTCATGTGGCTTTCCAACACTTTGCTGTGTATGTGGTGCTGGGGTTTGAACCTGCATCCTTGTGCATGCCAGGCAAACACCATAACCGCTGAGCCACTCTTCTAGCCCCGCCTGGTGGGTTTTGAGCAGGAGAAGAGCACCACCATTATGCGTTCCAAGGCCACGCTCGCTGCTGTGGGGATGGAGTGTGGAGGTGCAGGGAAGAACAGGGGACTCTGCAGGAGCCACTGCAGGTGCCCACCTGGACCAGGGCACGGTAGAGGTGGAGGAGAGAGAAGCGGAGGATCCAGACACATCCATTATTATACACCCTCATTATTAAGTTTCACACCCTCAGTTGGATTGAGGGTTTGCAGGTCACCATGTCACCTCCTCCCAGCCCTCTCTGTCCAGCAGGAAACACCAGCTTGCTCTCTATTAGAGAAGTCATTTTATTTTCTGGCTTAGGGAGGCCAGAAGAGCCCAGCTCTGCCCTCATCTTAGAGTGTGAGCCTGGGGCATCCATGGCTCTCTGTAAACCTCAGTTTCCCAGGAATGAAATTGGGTGCAGATTGGACCATGAAAGCTTCCTTCTAATGCCAAACACACCAGGCTTCTGGGAGTGAGGCTCCTGCCTCCCTTCCAGCTCAGCCAGGCTTCCCCTTCGTCCACCGCCCCCTCACCGGCTGCCTTGTCCTCGAGTAGCCGGCCCAGGTGAGCAGGGGGAGGCAGCAACCCTCCGAGGTGGCTAGCCTCAGGGAGGTGGGCGCTGACCCGCACTGAGGCTGGAAGGAGGTGAGCCTGGACGAGACTGTCGTTCTGGAGTTGAGGGTGTGGGCCAAGGATGGGGAGAGCAGGGCTCAAGCCCTAGGCAGGGGAGGACGGCAGCTGTCCAGTAGTGAACAGTGCCCGGGTCCCCAGGGTGACAGGCGTACACTCCTCCTGGCTTCAAGTGCTGGGTAAGGGCAGTTCTATCAGCTTTCGTTTCCGTCAGACTCTGCCATTCTAATAAATAAGAACCATTCATTCTGATGCAATAGCAGCTGACCCTCAGCACACCCCAACCCCGGTGGTGATCTTCGTCCCCATTGCACTGAGAGAAAGCTGGGAGGTTGAGCAACTTGTTTCGCCAGCTTGGGGCTCCTGTGGGTGGGTTTGAACCCAGTGTGCCGGGCCAGCACCTCCTGCTTGACCATTGTGCTGTCTGTGTGGATCCCAGCTGGTGCCCAGGTGGGGATCATTGTCTTCATCTGACTCTTACGGGGCGGCTAGTGCCAGGACCCCCAGTGGTCACTGGAGGAACTGGTGAACAGGTGAGGGACCAAGGCTCCTGACCTAGACTGGACCCTCACTGACTTGAGGCCATAGGACACATAAAAATTGCTCTGAGCCTCAGTTTCCACTTCTGTAAAGTGGGGTGGCAGCTTGCTGGGAGGATGGGAGCAGAGGAAGGCTCAGGTACTTGACACACAGTGAGTAACAGTCCTGTGCCTTCCTAGCTGTCTTTTTCTTTCTTAAAAAAATACACACACACACACACACACACACACACACACACACACACACACATATATATAGAGAGAGAGAGAGGGAGGGAAAGACAAAATTAATTTTATTTAGTTTTTCACATGGCCTTCGTTGCTCTGAGGCTTTGTTTTGTGCGTGGTGCTGGAGTTCGAACTCGTGAACTCACACATGCCAGGCAAGCGTCGTAACTGCTGAGCCACCATTGCAGCCCTCCTAATTCTCTTGAACCTGAGGCTTCTGCAGGTGGGGCTCTGGCACTGGGGCCTGATGGCCCCCTCCATGTCCCTGGGAAACCCCAGGGAATGCTGGGGCAGGGGAAGAGGCTGGCTTGGCTATGATCACCCGCTTTCTGGGCATAGATCCCCTAGGGAGAGTTGCGCTGCTGCCCCCCAGGGCACCAGAGGGCAGCAGGAGGCTGCTTGGGCCTGTTCCAGGCACTTGGGCTGAGCAGCCTTGAGGGGCTTCACAGTGCATTCTCACCATATGTGGTTCCATGATGGCTCCACTGGGGACCATTGTGGTGCCACCTCTCCCATACACCACCCTTGAGATAACTCGCTGGTCTTTCTAGAGGACACCCAAGGCCCTTGCCAAGCCAAGCACCGAGAACTGGCAGCTGGGCCCTGCCTCAGACCTCAGGACCTGAGTGCTCAGCACCCATGTGGAGACTGTCACCTGTGCAGGCCTCACACTGTCCCCCAACACTGCCACCCTCAGGTAGACAAGAGCTAAAAACGAACCTCCCTGAGAGCTCACCCTGTGCTGTGGAGGCCACCGCTGAGCACACAGTCCTCAGGGCTCTCTTGCCTGGTGAACAGTCTGCACCCACCTGGACTTGAGGAGGAGGGCTAGAGAGGGGAAGAAACAGCCAGGAAGCAGAGCCCCGAAACCTCTAGGACTATGGCTGTGACCCAGGGACACTCCACCATCATTTGTCACTGATCCCACCTCCCTGCCCTGCCAAGAGCCTGCTGACCCCTGCCACTTCCTACCCCTAGGTCCTTGTATGTGCACCCAAACACATGCTCATGCACACACACCATGCACACTCTCACACTCACACACACGCACACATGCTCATGCACACCACACACACGCACACATGCTCATGCACACCACGCACACACACCATGCATGCTCATGCACTCACACGCCATGCACACACACTCGTACACACTCATGCACTCACTATGTACACATGCTCATTCACACACTCATGCACATTCATGCACTCACACACTATGTACACATGCTCATGTACACACAACCGTACACACTCATGCATACATGTTTATGCACACACACATTCATACACACTCATGCACTCACACACATGTACACATGCTCATGCACACCATGCACACACACCATGCACGCTCATGCACTCACACGCCATGCACACATACTCATGCACACACACCCATACACACTCATGCACTCACACAATATGTACACATGCTCATACACAAAGAACCGTACACACTCATGCACACATGCTTATGCACACACATTCATACACACCATGCACACATGCTCATTAACACCATGCACACACAACCATACACACTCTTGCACACACACCATGCACACATGCTCATTCACACACACACCATGCATACATGCTCATGCGCATATGCATTCACACACACTCATGCACTCACACACAGTGCACACATGTTCATTCACACCATGCACACACACCCGTGTACTCATACACACACACCATGTAACATGCTCATGCACACACGTACTCATGTATACTCATGCACTCACACAGCATGCACACATACTCATGCACACTCATACCATGCACACATGCTCATTCACACCATGCACACATGCTCATGCACTCATGCACACACATGCTCAGGCACCTTCACTGGCATGCACATGTGCTCCTCACCTTTAGATGTACATCTGTGTCTACATTCAGCCCCCAGATCCCTTCTGCAAGAACGCCCCTTAGTGACCCCCGTTTCCAGATGTGCTGCAAAACTCATTGCTAGATGGAAAGTCGAGAGAAGAGATGAGCAGGAGGAGCCAGGTCTCATTTTCACTGCTGGTGGCAAGGCCCAATTTTTCAGGTGATAAGTGTAATAATTAAAAATGCTGTTATCAGTGCAGTTGGGGAGACTGCTGCACTGCTGGCTCTAAGAGCCGATAATGAGGTGTGTGTTCCTCCCCACCTCCCCGCTCCAGCTCTGCCTGGATTGGGCTGGAGGAGGACAGGAAACTGGGGACTATTTTGTCCAGCAGCATTCATCTGTATAGCCCAAGAGCACTTAGCTGGGCCCCCAAGGCAAAAGGGACCAGGAGGTCTCAACTTTGTTCTGTGAGCTGGTGCCTGGGGTGGGAGCCCGAAGTCCCTGCAGGGGTGACCTTGCTGAGCTGTGGGTCCCATCACAAGCTGGGTCACAAGTCTGCTCTGGGGCTAGCCAGGCTGATCCACAGGGTGTCTGTGGCTGTGTCACCCAGCCACTCCACCCGTGTGGCTCTCCACCTCTTACAAATGCCTCCCCAGGCAGCTTCTTGCTGCAGCCACCTGACGCCCACCACAGCTGTAGTTCTGAGAGGGCAGGGCCTCATCTGCACTGCCACCTCCCTCCTGTCCTCACTGCCCAGACCAGGGCCTGGCACACAGGAGGCTCCCAGGAAGCGTTTGTTTGAAGACTGCGAGAAGGAGGGTGGCTGTCCGCACCTTCGATGACTAAGAGGCCACAGTGCTGACTCTACTGAGAAACCTGCTTCCCTGGGGGTGGGGGTGGGGGTCTCAGCCCCTCCTGGCTGCAGCCTGGGATCTGCCTAGGCTTCTCATTCCAGGAAGCTGCCTGGTGGCTTTGGGGGGCAACAGAGGTGGAAGGAGCCACCGGGACCTCCAAGCAGTGCAAAACATATCTAGATGGGGTGGTGAGAGGAAGAAGGTGGACTCAGTGTTCATCAGGGGCCTGGGTTTGAATCCCTGCACATCGCAGCCGTGCTGTGTGACTTTGAGCTGCTTACTTTGCCTCTCTGGGCCTTGACTGTCTCATCTGTAACACGGTAACAGTCAATGAGGTTAGCAACACCATCTGCCTCCCAAGGTGACCAGGCTTGGGTGAGGGGTGTGAGTGCCTGGCACTCAGGGGTTCTGCCAAGCCCCCTGCACTCTCCCTGTCCCTCCAGTCTCCCCCATCTTCCCTCCAAGTCCCGGTCTGCACTCAGCTGTCAGGGAGAGCAGGACCGTCATTCTCACGGGCTCTGCCTTCTCTGGGTGGAAAGCAGGCGCCAAAGCCCTGTGGCAGGACTGGCCTGGCTACCAGAACACGGCACAGATGGCCCAGGGATGTTCAAAGCGCTGCTTCCCTGCTGATGAGTAACCAGTCTCGTGTTGGGACGGATGCTTGGCAGGGAAGGGGGCTCTGGGCCCACAGCTTGCCGCCATCTGAGGGATCAGCAGATTTCTTTACTGTCTCATTTCTAGCAAGGGGAGGAGGGACTGGTGGGGATGCTGGTGCCCTTAGCACAGATGCCAGGGAGGGGCTGGGGCCACACCAGAGCAGCAGTGAGTGGGAGGCATTGTGGTGGGGTCCCGGCCAGCTCCCTTGTCCCCTGAAGTGGCCAGCAGCCCTTCAACACTGGTCCAGGTGACTTCCCAAATCTTCCTGGAGAGTAAAAGCAAACTCTAATCCATTCTCAAAGTGCAGTGGTGTGGGGTCGGGGGAGACACCAGAACCCAGAGAGCAGAACCCAGTGTACCCCAGAGCCCTGGGCTGATCCTGGGGAAGTCCCAGCAGTCCCTGTGTCCCCAGAGCCTGGGCCTGCTTGCCTGTGTGCTGGGAGTGACAAGTCCTCCCTCCTTACCTCTGTTGTTGGGCAGGGGCGTGACCCACGCTCAGTGGGTCCTCCACAGAGGGTGGCCGTCATTACATTGTGGGGGGCAGAGTAATGGCCCCTAAGCCTGGAAGGTGTGAATATGTCACTTTGGATTAGCAACAGGGGACTAGGCTGCAGGCAGAACGGAGGTGGTTGAGCTGGCTGGTCTTAAAGTGGAGGACTAGCGGGGATTCTCCAGCTGTCCCAGGCGGAATCACAGCACAGGAAGTGGCAGGAGGCAGACGAGGAGGTGTTCCGAGCAGGAGCCAGCAATGTGTGCGGCGGACGCCTTGCAAGCTCCTCGTCCCGGAGTTTGCAAATGGAGTAGACAGCTCGTGACCCGAGACTGCACTGGAGCCTGAAGGGGTGCACGCCGAGCCAGTCCCTCAGGTGAGGCAGAGTGTGATCAGCATCCTGGGAGCTCTTGAGCACCAAGTGTGACTGGACTCAAAGACCCACTTTAAAAAGTCCCTAGCCTACGGTCTCCAAGCCACCAACTCCCGGCTAATATTACCATATAAGCCCCTAGGCGCAGCCCCCCCGGCTGCAGCCCTCCTTGGGACCCCTGCCCCAGCGGGACATCTGCTTTCTTTCTGTTACTTTAATAAATCCTGTTGCTTTGTTCTCAGCTTTTGGGTCTGTGGATCTCATTCTTCGAACTCAGAAGACGAAGAACCAACCAATGCTTGCATCTCAGGGTGAGCGGCGCCGTGAGAGCAGGACTTGAGCTGATGCGGCCCGGTGAAGGAGGAAGGGACCAGGGTCCGCAAGCTGAGAACAGGGGGCTAAGGTCTGACCAGGCAAGGGAAGGGCTTCTCACATGGACCCTGTGATTTCAGCCCAGGGAGCCCCATCTTAAACCTCTGACACCCTGAACGATGAGCTCATGAATCTGTGTTGCCTGAGCTGCCAAATTCGCAGTCACTTGTTACAGCAGCAATT